>CAUYQG010159755.1:0-11184 GCA_963574415.1 Tarsius wallacei | reverse complement strand
GTGCACAGAACAGCTCTGCCCAACAAAGACATGTCCTGTCAGTAGTGCCGAGGTAGGGAAGTCTGCTTCACTCTCCTTGACCCCTCAAGATGAAGGTATCTACAAAGATCTTTTCTCTCACTCCACTCTCTGGGGACCATCCTTCTAGTCTCAGCGCTTTGACTAACTCCTACTAGATTAAGTTTCATGAAACATAACATTAGTCAAATTGCTTTTATTCTGAAATATAGGCCTGATATTCCAGGTCTCCTTGGTTTTTCTGCAGTGGACTTTTGCAATCTTATTTTCTGTTGCTCCTCTCCCTACCAACTGTGACAGGAATGCTAAAAACTCATTATTCCCCTCATCCCATCTCTGCTTTCCAACCTCTGCACTTTTGCTGCAACTGGCCTCCCACCAAGAATGTTAGAAAAATCCTTAGGAGAAATGCGTCCCTCACCCGCACACCTGTGGCACTCCATCCAACTTCTACTCCCATGGCTCACTACTGCCACTCTTGTAATACAGTCATCCTGTGCATGTCCTGGTCATACTTGGCCATCCCTGGCACTGACCTGGGCTACCGCCCCCTCCTTGCCAGTCCCATGGTCTAGGTTATATCTGTGTGTGCCTAAGCATAACACCCTCGTGCCAGACGTGACAGTCACCACTTGTCTTAGTCCATTCTGGCTGCTATAACAAAATACCACATCCCACTATTTAAAATTCATCAATAGCTCACTATTGTCCATGTGATATAAGTTCAGACTTCTCATTATAGACTTGATAGAAAGATCTAAGAATGTTCTTTTTTATGTGGGAGACAGTGATAAATTTTTATCTAACAAAGTAATGAAGTTAATTCATTTTAAATGGTTTTTAGAATAAAACAGAACGGGTATCAATGTTTCTAAATTCCTAGCACAAAAAAGTGCTTGGTGATTTTTTTTTTAAATCTACGTATAAATTCACTGATTAGTTGGGTGAATTGATCAATTGCTAAAAACACCCACTACAATTTATATGATGACTCAGTTAAGTTGCATTGTATATCAACTTCCCTAAAATAACTGCATATTAATGCAAGCTGAATATCTGCTGGAAAGGCCGCATGACATGAGACACCTACTAGTGTCATGGGTACAAGACCAATTCTTGGAAGGCATCCACATCACATTTTCCACTCTGTTAAATCTATTTAAACTTATAGGTAAAACTGAGCTATATAATACTTAGAAGGCCCCAAGGGGAAGCCTCTACTGTGAAAGAGAATAAATGGCCATTTGCTAGGTTTTACTTGGATTGCCTTAACTCAAAGACAGACCAAGTAAGGCCATGATTTAGAGCTGCTGTATCTGAATGTTCAGAATTCTAAAAAAAAAAAAAAACAGTACTGACCACTCATTTTCCCAGTCTGTAATTCCCTGTCCTGAGCTTTCAGTTGGATACCTCCTGAGAATGATTGTGAAATCCTCAGTGGTAAAGAAATTCATCCTAACAGGTCATTTCAACCAAGCAGGGCTAAATCTGGAGAGAAATGTCAGCGAACTAGATCCGGTTGGACCTTTGGCTCTTGTCTACCTTCTAGGGCACACTCCATGTGCTTTGAGCAGACACACCTCCATCTTGTCCTCTACTATTCAAATGTCAATTGCCCTTTCTTTAGTGATCTAGGCTGCAGCATGATCCCATTCATAGCATCACGTTGCTAGAATGCAAAATCTTATCTGGCCACAATTTGATCGAAATTTGGGAGACCCATTTATAGTAAGATGTGAATGATAGTCTTGGAACCCAACCCAGATGTTGTTTTGTTTTTTAAAAAATTATTTGACCTGCTTTTGTGTTAATTTCAGAAAAGAAATTTAGGTGACCTTAAAGCAGATATTTTGAACAAGAGGCATTCTCAACATTCTTTCAAACCCTGGTGCTAGAATCCACCAAACTAATTTTATGAACCTTAAAATGACTTAATCAGTGTGTTAATAAACCCTCCCGTGCGTTCTCCCCATTCCTAACAAAGTGAACATCCCAACATGCGAATCTCTCTGTATCATAGCATTATTTAAATCCATCAATATCTCACTATTGACTATGTGATAAAAGTTTAAACTCTCATTACAGAACAGAAGGTTCTTCTCAGTGGGGTTCCCACTAATGACGCCTCTAAATATGTCCTGACATCTAGTTTCAACATCCCAAGCAAATTCTCACATCCAGGACTTTGCACAAGCTGTGGTCCCTGCCTGCCATGTGTCCACCCAGCCACTCCTGAGCCAGGAACTCTCACTTGTACTCAAGGCTCAGCCTAAGCATCACTCCTCCTCTGCTGGACTTGACAGTCACCACTTGTCTTAGTCTGTTCAGGCTGCTATAACAAAATGCCACAGGCTGGGTAATTTATAAACAACAGGCATGTACTTCTCACAGTTCCCGAGACTTGGAAGTCCAAGATTAAAGTGACAGCAGATTTGGTGTCTGTCGAGGGTCTGCTTCCTCATAGACAGCACCTTCCGACTGTGTCTTCACATGGTGAAGGCAACAGAGCTCTCTGGGATCTCTTTTTATGGGGGTGCTAGTCATATTCATGAGGGCTACACTGTCATGACCTAACTACCTGCCAAGGGTCCCACCTTTTAATATCATCACCTTGGAGTAAGGATTTCAACATATGAACTTGGAGGACACAAACCTTCAGACTATAGCACTACCAGTACCCTTCTTCTGAGCCCTATCCTTCCTTTTACAAAGCACCCTTACCACCTGAGTTGCAAGCCTTTTGAGTTCCAAATGAGTCTCACAATATTTCTCCATGTCTTCACAGAACAAGTATATGTTGTATTAACAAATACTCATTGAGTGAGTGAATGAATGCATCAGCTAATCTATCAATTAATTTTGAAATGGTTTTAGAAATGAATGAAACAGAAAAATGGCATTAGACTTCATTCTTCAAATCATAGGGAAAAGGAGAGTAAACATCATATCATATATCTAAAATGAACTTGAAGTAAGCCAGATCTACATATGGTTCAAGCTCCTGAATTGTGAAAAACAACAAAACGAAACATGTTTCCTGCATGGTATAGCCTAGTGGTTAATGTCCAAGCACCTAGAAATGCCTAGATCAAGTCCCAAACTGAATTTACACAAGTTGCTTGAGACAATCAAGCACCTACTTTAAGTAATTACCTGATGCTGAGAGTGAGTTTGGTGTGTAGGGTGGGTAAGAGGTGTTAGAGAGGAAGTGGTCTGGGAAAGAAGAGATAGGAAAGCAAATTCCAGGAAAAAAAAGCATTGCTATAAAATGAGCATGACATGATTATAGGCAGCTAAAACTCTTGGATGTTCTTGCAAAATCATTAAATTCCAATTAATATTGGATTAGGTTTGCCACAGTGTGATACACCCCAATGTGTTTTTTCTCAGATCAGAAATGCCCAGCCCCTCCTGCTGGTCTCACAGATGCTTATCAACTATGCCTGGGTTCTTGTTTGGTATGTGAATTTATAAAGCTTCCAAGTTATAAGGCAAGGAGTATTGAAAACTCATTACCTGAATGCTGCCTCCGAGATAAACAAAGTTGTTTGGTGCCTTATGGTCTGGCATTCAGAGATGGGTTAATAACTCCCTACTCTCTCTGGGAGAAAAAATGCAGTTGTGAAGAGTTGGCTTGACGGCTGGTCACAGGCTGACTGTTTTTCTGCTTGGGAATGCTCCAGAAAACATCTTTAAGTAAAATAATTGTTTTTCAAGCTAAAGCTTATGAAGCACTTAAAAAACTAAATCATTTCATTTGATTTTTGCAATAGCATTGAAAATTAAAAGTTTCATGAAACAGCCCCATTAAAAAGTGGGCAAAAGACATGAATAGACACTTCTCAAAAGAAGATATACAGACAACCAACAGACACAAGAAAAAGTGCTCAGCCTCACTCATCATCAGAGAAATGCAAATCAAAATTACACTGAGATACCACCTAACCCCAGTAAGAATGGCCATCATTAATAAAACAAACAACAGACGCTGATGAGGCTGCAGAGAAAAGGGAATGCTTCTACACTGCGGGTGGAAATGCAAACAAGTTCAACCTTTATGGAAAACAGTGTGATGATTTCCAAAAGAACTAGAAGTTTACCTTCCTTATGAGCCAGCAATACCCCTCTTGGGAATATACCCGGAGGAACTCAAATCATTCTGCAAAAAAGATACCTGCACACGCATGTTTATTGCAACACTATTCACAATAGCCAAAACATGGAACCAACTGTGCTGCTCATCGAAACTGAACTGGATAAAAAAAATAATGGGGTACATATACACAATGGAATATTATGCCGCCATATAGAAGGACAAACATGTGGACTTCGCAGCAACATGAATGGATTTAGAGTCTATCATACTCAGCGATCTATCACAGAAACAAAGAACAGAGTACCACATGTTCTCACTCATAAGTGGACCCTGAACATTTAGCACAATACTCTAAGAAAGGGATTGGCAGCAGTGGGATACTGCTGGGGTTGGGGGTTGGGGATGGGGACACAACATCCATAAGAATACCTGATCGCAAACCAGGCAAGGTGGGGATCAAAGGGAGGCCCAAACTTAACCAGTACAGTGACCACTGGTATACCTAGTCCTGAATTGTACCCCACATCTAAAATAAATAAAATACAATCGAATAATTAAAAAGAAAGCCCGGACAGAACTGCCTTTATCTTTGTATCTCCTGCACAGGAGCTCAGGGTCTGTCGGCTCAGAGCAAGACCTCAGGGGTTGTTAATTAACTGATTTTGAATTTTAAAAATAGCAAAACGCTTATAAGTGCCAGGCTGAAGCTCAGAGGAATTAGTATATCTCATGGAACAAATGCAAAAAGTGAAAAAGAAAACAATAACAAGAGTGAGAGGGTAGGTAAGGAATAGGAAGAGAGGATGCCAGAAAAGGGAGACACAGAATTTCCTTGTATGGAGGGCAAGTCTTTGCTTTTGCTTTGATGATAGTAAATAAATAGAGAAATAAATGTTATTTTTAGCACTAACAGAATGCAAAAGATAAAAAGTAATACCTTAAAATACCTTTAAAATAATAAAATATGTTTAAAAGCGAAAAGAAAGCAAAGAATATCTCTAAAACAGGCATGAAGGAAAAGAGACAAAAATATAAAAATTAAGAAATAAGTAATATACAGAAAATATAACAAATATAATAGCAACCACAAGTAAAATATTACAAATTCCCACATAAGAGATATAATCTTCAAAGATAGGTTGAACAGAGACAAAATCTAACAATATTTTGTTTGCAAGAGAGAAGCTCTGAAATAACAATAATGAAGTTGGAATACATAATCAAATTATTAAAGAAGACATCTGTAGATTGTGCAAAAATAGAGGATAGCATTGATTTAAGTGTTATCAAAAGAACAAAAATAAAACAAAATGCACAACTAATCATCTTGTTGCCCTAGTCCAAAGGAATGACTCTTATTATACCTCAATATCATTTCTCTTGTCTTAGTCTTCTGCCAGCTCTAGAATATAGCATCCTTGAGATTCATGACTGTTTTCTGTGCTCTGTTGAACACCGAGGGCTTGGAAAAACATTTTGCACAAAGTAAATAGTCAATGACATTTGCTGAATGAATGAATGAATCTGACTAGCAAGTTCTACCCTGATAGAGTAATTGCCATTACCTAGTTTACATGCAAATGGTCCGGATTGCAGAAAAATAGCACCAGTCATGCTGAGTCTTTCATAAAGCTGTTATCTGGTATTTGAGAATTTTATTTTGATTCCTTGTCACTGCAGCTTTTCAAGCCTTCTCCACTTTCCCTGGCCGTCCACACCTCCCACTGTCACATGCTTCCTCAGGAAACGACTGTAACTTCTACTTTATTCATGCTGAGGACACCCCATTTGTGCTTTCTCCTTCCCATAGCAATCTCTTTTGGAGTCCTCATCATTATTCGCTGACTTGGAAAGTCCAGACTATACTGATAAAGTTGTCCTCTTTGTCCCCCCTCACTGCTATCCCCAGGTCCCTCATCCGGGTCACTGTTCTTAACCATCCTCTTGACCCCACGTGGTGCCTATATTTTCATATCTAGTACTCCAGCCATGTTTTAGTCCACTTCTAATCTATGGCTAATCCTTCTGTTCTCAACCACACCTATCACTTCTTCCAGGTTCCCCATCGTTAAGTCACTCCTTCCTTTGAGTCCTCTTGAATTCTGTCCTATCAGTCTGCAGATATACTTCCTCATCCCTGCTTTCTCCATAATTTTGCTTTCCCTAGCTCTCTTTCATCAGGTTTCTCTGTTTGGGAGGTCTAACCCCTATTGAGGAAGCTATCCTCTTTCCTCCCAGCCTCTAATTCCCATCCGTCTTCAGCTTATACTTTGTCAGGTTCTCTCCTCTCGTCTCTGAAATTTCAAACTTTTTCAGTCTACCTCCAAGAGACTCTTATAGCATGTAACGCCTCCAACATCATACTCATTCCTCAACGGTTTTTTTAATCTCATAATCTCCCCATCCTCAAATCTATTGAAACTGCTTCCCAAAATGTATCCAAAAAAAGATGTGCAAGTCCCGGGTCACCCGGAATTCTCACAGTTCCTGTAAGGGTTTACTGTTATCTCCTGGGTCAGTCTAATTTGCAACCCATCCTAAACTCCATTGCCAGTTCAAGTTTTCTCTTGTGCCTCTCTTGGAGCATGGTTGTCCATTTTAAAGCTATGATCTCTCCCTGGAGCCCACCAGATTAAGTGAACATTTCCTAACTCAAATCTCAGGATCCTCAAAAGTATCCTTTCTGAGACCCTGACACACAACAGGTGGCATCTGGTGTGTTGTTGATTGGAGTCTAGGATTAGTTGAGCTCCAGCCCGGATTCTGGAAGCGAGGAAATGTCACCAGGCTGGGCATATTAGGGCAAGACCTTACAAATTGAATATTAGTGGGACAGCTTGTTTTTAAAAAGGCAGATTCCAGGGATTTGGGGGTCCAGACAGAGGAACTTGTGCTATGGACAGGCCCCACCCATCACTGATGTGACACAGACCACCTGAAGGCTACTGCGTTGAGGCCCGTGTCACTCCTGCGTTTACTCGCTGGATTGCAGTTGCTTGCGTTTTACATATTTTCTCAATTTTCCTTGGTTCTTTTCAGAGGAATGATAATAAAAATAAGGTTAATTTGAAAAAAAAAAAGTATCCTTTCTGACTAACTGCTTATATACCAGGAGAAAATTTGTATTGGTTTTGCATGATAAAACAACCTCAGTTATACTTGTGTCTATTTTTTTATAAAGTATCACCAACACGAATTCAACTTCATGTCAAGACTCTCTCATAATATGCTCAATAGAATGTCCTATGAAGACTGTAGTTAAGACATGCGGAGAGTCTCCAGTGCTTGTGCAGATGTGGGATACATTTAGAAACGCACGAACATACTCGCAGTGGAAATGCCCACCTTAGCTAGTGCATCTTTTTCATCTCTAAGTGGTACAATTGTCTCTCAGCTGGAGGTGCCATCTTGCTGTCACTGCATATAGCAGCCTGCCCCTCCCATGGAGAAAGAAAGTCAGAACAAAGTTCAACACCTGGATATGGGGGGCGGGGGGAAGAAGCTAATTATTTTAAGCATCCCTTCTCTACCCTGTCTTTCCTTTATTAATACCGGAGGTTCGTCATTGTTGGTTTGCTACCCTCTGGCTTAATTATAAGCACAAATATCAAGGTCTAATTCCACATCAGCTAGGTCTACTCAACATTTCAGCCTTGCAAGTGTGTCGACACCCTACACTACTTATTCAATTACAGAAGGAAGAAAAAACTGTGTTTTTATGTAGCATAGTGACATCGTTTGCAAAATGCTGCTTTTAATAGAGAAGATACAGAAACTTTTGAGGAAAGCTAATGTCTGTAATTCTCCAGTGCGATACTGCATTTACTATACAGTGATGTTCAATGTCAATGAAGGACAATTTGAATATCAAAAATTATGATGGAGTCAAAAGTTCTACTTTCCAACAGCCACAATAAAAGTGTTGTTCGCAATTTTCAGTAATTGTTTTAAAGGAAGGCATGTCATTCTTTCCTTATTCTGTCATCCCGGCAGCAGGAAGGCAGATGGAATAACAGACTCAGGCACTCAGAATATTTTAAGGAAGTTTGCAGTACATTGAAGATGATTTTAAATGACCCTCGAAGTATTAAATACCTGAAGAGATCGGGCACAATACGTGCATTAATTAATTTGGCACCAACTAAATGCTCAGTACTATGTTCAACCAGAGGCAAATGGGGGTGGGATCTTTAAAGGAAGTCCTTGCCCAAACGCGATTACCCTCATTTACTGGCAGGACCGAGCACGTGATCAAACGCCCTTTCCCTGTACAATCTCCTTTGTATTGTGCCCTTTTTACATGAATGTATGTTTTGTTCACACAAATAATTGCTTGTGTTTTAGCCATCACTTCTACATCCCTGCCATCTGAAAGGATAAGGGAAAGAAATGCTTTTATCTCTTTTCCAGAACTTGATCCCATTGGCACACTTAGCCACAAGAGAGAATGAGAAACTCAGTCTTTACTCTAAATAGTCATGTGCCCAGTGTTTTAGGAAAGGGAAGGAGCCCATTACTAAGAAGGAGAGGACATGCATATGGGCAGCTAGTCGTCCCTCACAGCTTCTGTTAAATGTTACACTTCGTTTTTCACGCCATTCGCCTGGCTGTCCTATAGTTTCATCTCACACCTGAAGAGAGGAATGGCAATTGCTTATTTGAATTAGAAGAAGGCTGTCAAGTTCCCTGGGTCACTGACCACATGGCAGGGGTGGGGGTGACTGCAAAACTGAATGGTAGTGACAAGAGCACACTCTTTCAGTGACTGAGGGTATGGACAGGCAGTGTGAAGCCAGCAAGTGACACAAATCCAACGTTCAAGTCTGTTTGAGACAAATTTGCTGTTCCATCCAAATAGTCTTCTCAAGTAGAAAAGATGTTTTTTGAAGATCTACATATCTACTTTTTAGGTTAGTAGGTTTTAATTGCATGGACATACTCTATGCTTATGTCTGCCCTTCTTTTGTCCTTGTTTCTCTTTTTTCATATTTTCTACATGTGGAAAAGGATGACAAAACATGTGGTCATGTCTAAAATCTGACATATTATAATGCAAGAACATACACATACTACACACACATACACCCATCTACACATGTATACACCACACCTATGCACATACATCAAACACACACATACACCACATACATGAACATACACATATATGTACCATGCACACGCATGCAGCCACATATATACACCATCCACATGCATGCCTGCATGCATACAGACACACCACATGCATACATATAAACAGATCACACATATGCACACAAATACACATCATACATGAACACACACACCACATATTGCATGCATCCATCACACGCATACTACACACATGCACATGTACACATGTGAGGTCCAACAATTAAGTTTGTGAACTCATCCTAGAAAAAATGCTACATACCTTCGCCCCTTGGGAATCTATGCACTGATACCAGCACCTAGTCTTTCCATCAAAGCAATTTTGGAACTCAGTTTCTGGAATGGCCATCAGAGTCATTGTCATATTACTGTTGCCCTGAATGTCATCAAATGTCTTTCTATCAATATTTCCTTTATCTTCGGGTAAAGAAAAAATTCACTGGGAGCCAAATCATGTGAGTAGGGAGGGTATTCCCATGGAGGTATTTATCCAGTGCTACAACATAAGCACACAGTGGGAAGTTCGCCAACGTAATTGTCAGTCCTCAGCTAATAAAGATGACAGCTCTGATGGTCATTCCAGAAAAAGTGATCCGAAATTGCTTTGAGGGGTGTACTAGGTGCTGGTGTCAGTGCATAGTTTCCCAAGGAAAGTACTTCAAAGGTGACCATGGTGATATTCGGCAATGAGGTATGTAGCACTTTTTCTAGGATGGTTCATGAACCTAATCGTTGGACCTCGTGCACATATCACACACAGACACACACACACGTACGTGCACACATACACATTTGCACACTCATAGACACCACACGCATGCAATGCATATATATGCATACACACATACACAAAAGCATACACACATACATATACATACACCACACACACACACACATGCATACTACACTTTGGAAGTCAGGAAAAAAAACTTACAAATATTAGTACTACTAGTATTACCACGGAGTTTTAATTTGCTAGTATATTCCAGACAACATTTAACTTATTTTTCCACAAACATCATCCCGAGAGTTTGAAGAGGGAAATAAATGCACTGTTGGTTTGTCACTGTGTGTCATGTTTGCTTGTGTATTAAGGGAATGGAAACTGGAGGAAGAAAAACATGAGAAAGAAAGACAGAAAGGCAGCACCACTGGAGCCACAGACATCCAAGCCAACTCTGTCACCGATGGGCTGGGCACACATAGACACACACACACGTACGTGCACACATACACATTTGCACACTCATAGACACCACACGCATGCAATGCATATATATGCATACACACATACACACGTCCAGTCCTCAGTTTGCTCCTTTATAAAATGTGGGGAACTCACTAAACCACGAAGCTGCTGTTATTAAGGATGGGACAAATTCATACGTTGAAGCCTAATCTACAAAGTGCCTACATTTGGAACACAGCCTTTCAGAAGGTGATTAAAGTAAAATGAGGTCAAGATGGTAGGTCCCTAATCAAATAAGACTGGTGTCCTCAGAAGAAGAGGAAAAGACACCAGGAGCATGAGTACACAGAGAAAAGGCCACGTGAGGACTCAGTGAGAAAGAGGCCATCTAAAAGCCAAGGGGAGATGCCTCAGGAGAAACCAACACTGCTGACACCTTGATGCTGGACTTTTAGCCTTGAGAATTGTGAGAGACTAAATATTGGTGTTTAAGTCACTTAATCGGTGGTATTTTATATGGTTGCCCCAGCAAACTGATAGTTGCCCTAAAATTGTTTGATTCTAGTACTATGAACATAAAAAAGTTTTCATGGTTTTTTTTTTCTTTATTTTATTATAAAGATGTAGGGAACAAGTCGGGATTAGGTACATAAGTAATGTATGTGCAGGTGAAGTTTGGGTCTCCAACTGGTCCACACTTCCCCTGGTTTAGGATCAGGTACGCTTTGTGTTG
>CAUYQG010159753.1:0-19948 GCA_963574415.1 Tarsius wallacei | reverse complement strand
TCTCACTCTGTCGCCCAGACTGGAGTGCAGTGGCCGCTCCCGGCCACTGCAGCCTCGACCTGCTGGGCTCCGGCGATCCTTCCGCCTCAGCCTTCAGAGTAGCTGGAACTACAGGCACACGCTACCACGCCCGGCTAATTTTTTGATTTATTGTAGAGATGAGGTCTCACCAAGTTGCCCAGGCGGGTCTCGAACCCACGGGCTCAGGCAATCCATTCACCTCAGCCTCCCAAGGCGCGGGATTACAGGCTGAACCACCAAGCCCGGCTGAAAAAATCTTTTTTCAACAAATAGATTTTATAGCATTAATGTACTTTGAATAACTAAGTGACTGAAATTGATAAATATTATGTCATCTGGTGGCCTAAATGTATTGGATCAATTGTATGGCAATCTGCTTAATTAATTGTAGGTAAATTTGCAACTGACTTCATAGCTGGTGATAGTGTTATCACTTTGGTTGTGACACCAGGTATTGGCAAAATCCAGCTAAAGCCCTGACCTTGTCTTAATTCACACTCCCGTATCCACCATCTAAGTTCTTTGATATTGCTGATTGAATGGGCCAACATTTTTAATCTACTACCCAATTACTAAAATAGAAAAAAAAATGTTCTTTGGCTGTAGTGTCTGTTTTGTACATATTTTCTCTATAAAAGAGATTTCAGAGTTTATGGAAAAATTCTTTTAAAAATCATTCAGTGACAAAAAAAAGTTTAGTGTGATCTTCCTTACACATGTTTAAGTTTTAAAAGTTTCATTCTTAAGGAAAATCTGGAAGTAGAACAGGGATCTTGTCCAAAGGCGTGTGTAGGAATTCTTGAAACTGACTTGTATTTCAGCAACTGGCAAGCAAATTCTACTGAAAACAGCCTTAGACTAACAGTCCAATGATTGTGCTCTGATTTACCACCTAGAAACCTTGAATAAGTGAATGAGCCTCCTTATTTTCTCTTCCGTTACATGGGTAGAACCATATCTTTTTAAACTGATTGATTTATGAGGTATATTTTAAGGATTAAAATGACAAAGGAGGTAAAAGTTTTGTAAAAAGTGTATGGTATTTAAAGACAGCCATTTTAACATGGAAGTTTGGACTCAGTTGTTAATTTTCATATTATTTGGCTGCAGCTCTGTAAATGATGCATTAAGATAGACTTGGATGAATAGGATATTTTTAAAGCCCATATAATGGTAGCAGAAACAATGTATTTTTTTCTTTCAAGAAAATTTCAGAGGTATTGATCTAGGCTGGAATGATCCCTTCAGTGGGCCAGATTTCCCTCTCTGCTCTCTCTTATCTTTATGTAGCTTCCATCCTTAACATTACCTAAGTCAGTTCCAGCCATTGCATCTGTCTTCTCAGTCGAAAGCAGAAGGCAGAGGTGGAAAGGGTGAAAGGGCTTCTCTCTCAGCTGAGTCATCCCACTGTGAAGCTCATTCCTGGAAGACATACACAATGACTTCTGCTTGACTACTTCGAGAGTCAGGAAAAATGTAGTCTTTTAGCTGAGGTCATCAATAGTTTTCTGTGGTCTATAAAACAAAACATCAAACTTCTGCTTTTTTGTTACAAAAAAATTTGTGAGAAAGAAAATTCTGTATTTCTTTTTTGAGACTTACTCTTTCTCTCCTTAAATCTTTCCTGTCCCTACTGCATCTCCTCAAGGTAAAAAATGGGGCAATAAAGCTCAAGGATGGACTCAGAGATGAATTGACACTCAAAAGAACTTCAGGCGTACGTACTTGGAAATAAAGAACATGTTTTTAATTTTTGATATAGTCTGATAATTTGACAATATTAAATTCTCATTTGTTCACTAATATTTTGGCAAATATTTACTCAGCACCTATTATGTGGTGAAAATGGCCGAAAATGTTCATACGGTTGGTTATTTTAGAATTTAAGGGCACTGGAGATATTAAAATAGGACAAACTAAGAGCATAAATGGGTTGGATAAAGGGGATGTATTTACACGGGATAGTAGAGGGTAGAATTTGGACTGAGATCATGAATTAGTTTTTTAGGAAATGACAGTATTTCTGGTATTAACTAATGTTGATCAGTAAGCTTCATAACTCATTGACAATTGCATGTGAAGTCTTGTTCCTTCTACTTGTTTCCTTTTCATGCCACAAGCCATCCTATGGGACCATGAAAGGGCTTCCAATTGTGGGTTATGCAGGGAAAAAGGAATTATGAGAACCAGGTCCACACAGACATTTCCTTATTTAGTGTAATGACTCCTAACCTACTGAACTATCCCTTTATGTGGCACTCCAGTTTGATTAAGCCATATTCAAACAGCATGGCTTAACATCCAAGAAAAACCAGTGAGACTCCTAACAGATCTATACGGTAAAAGAGAACATCAAATATATTCTTCCTCCGTGTTTTTACTTAAGATGAAATAATACCATTTTGATTTTAAAATCATCTTGTTTTAGATTATGTCTGAATGCAGTTATGTTGTTGGTTTTTTTCACCAGCAACCATTTGCCACCTCTAAAGCTGACAATTCTCTTTTTTTAGTATGAGGATTTATATTTCATTTAAGTTTTGTTCACTATTTGCAACAACTTGACAGATCTGTCCAACAGCCATCATTGGGCACTTTTAATATGTCAAGTTCTGTACCAGCGCAAGATGAGACAAACAGCAAAAGTGTCGGGAAAAAGACTGGATTTCGTATACCCACCTCCCACCTCACCATGTCGTGTTTATGGGACCATGACCACATATTGCCTAAACCTATTGAACCAAGAGTAAAATTTCCATTTTACCCTAGTCTACCTCGGTCTATTAATGGCTCCTTTTTACAATGAGGAGAGTCTAGGTGCATTCACTTTAGATAATTATCTTTGTTTGTGGAATCAGTTTGGATCCATCTTGGCCTATAGCTTATGCCAAGAAGAGGGAAGTTTGTTACCTGCCTTCGGGGCCCTTGATTCATCTCCTTGCATGAGCAGCTACAAGCCTGCCCTGTGTTTGAGAGGAAGCTCCTTGGACTGAGGCACATGTGGTTTGGCAGGGCCTGGCGTGAACATGTAAGTGCCAGTAACCAGTGCTGTGTTCCAGCGCTGCATACTCTTTATAATCACAGCCTGATCATTATCATGTCTCTGACAGGTCCTGCTTCAAAGGAGCCTCGCTTGTGATTTGAGGGAAAGAAGCCAATAGAAGACACATCTAGAAAAAAATAGTTGGCATTGCTTTGTGTGATTCAACCTCAGATTATTCTTATGAAGAGAGGGTAGAGGAGGATGGTCTCAGATATTGCAATATCATTATGGTTGGAGAGGCTATTGGGATGCTTCTGCTTCACATAAGGTTTTAAATAAATGCAAGTGCATTTATTGCATTATTACTGTGTACAAAACAGCATAGTGGATCATAAAGACATAACAGACAAACACCCTGACCTTTGATGAGCTGCAGTTTCATTGGGGAGACAGGATAAATAGACATGAAAGAGGACAAAAAAAGTGAGAGTTTATGATGAAGAGATAAATAACCAATGTGGTTTGTACTGTAACTGCTGTCACTGCTTAGGGGGAAAAAATGTTTTAAGGTTTAGATTATACATGTTTCATCTTTTGGATCACAGCAGAAGCACCATGAAGTGTTTTCATGGGTGAATAAAGGCATTAATAATAACATATTATTTCAAGGTATGCTACTCATTAAACAAATTCTTGTTAATGCATGAATGACTTAATATTTACTCAGAAATATAGATTAAATAGAGGTAGAATCTGTGATAAAATCGATTGCAACGTATATTACATGAGATTATATGAGATATGCCAGGGTTTTATTCTTATAGGCTATACGGGGTGAATGGGCAGGACAATAACTAAAGAGGCAGCCACTAATCAACCAGCTCTAGTCCATTGCCATCAAGATGAAGCCTGGCTCCATGTTGCTGAATCTTCCCATTATTTCAAGAGAAGTCAGAAATAATTTGGGGTTGAAATCTTCTAACATTCAGGGTTGAGTAGAGGTGGTGGCTGTACTTTACAACCCCATGCTGTGGGTATGTGCCTATGGCTTGGGGGTGTGGGGTGGGAGGACGTCAATGTGTGGTGTTCTTGGCCACTGTGACTTTCCATCCAGCTTTTCTGCCCAGCACTGGGTATCAAGAACAAACTTGTAATGTGTTCTAAGGAAACACTACACTGTAAACATGCAGATGAATATATAAAATACTCAACTGCCCCTTACTAGATGTACAATTAGAGACATAGTATTTGAAGGGATTTGGGAAGCAAATATCTAAATGCCAAATAGGAGCAATTGCCTTTCTAAACGTCATTAAATACTTTCTTCAATTTAGGGAAAAAGCAGTAGCTGCCTTTTCCTGTCAGAAGTCTTACCTGAGCTTCTCTCTTTGGTCTGCACTGACTATCATGTGGTCAAGCCCTGCAAGCTGCGTTGAGCTTGTGTGTGTCAGGAAGGCAGCAGAGCTTTCAATTCTCTTGTGGGCTGTGAAGCGGATTAAGTGTTAAATAACAAAACATCATCATATCTTTTCTCTGCATCTGCAGGAGCCTAAAGAAATCAGCTTCCTTTCTTCTCTTTCTGCAAGTTTTCCATCCAGGCTTACAGAAATGCCTGAAAATTCTCACATCTCTTATCAGTATTTTTCTAGCAGCACAGGTTTTTTTATTCAGTCATTTATGAGGACTTTTATACATGATTATTTTTTATTTGAAATGACTTCAGAGAAGAATATGTCAAAAACATGATTAACTAAACAATTATACAGTGAATCAAGCTGAAGATGATGCTTGGGAATGCAGGCCTTGAAAACCTGCTTTCTCTTACTCTTCCCACTCCAGGGAGGATAGTCTGTAATGCTGTAATTGTATACTGAGTTCAAGAGACTCTAGATTATGTTCTTTTTAATAAACAAAATCCATGACATGAGGCCCTCACTTCATCTTTTATGATGACATCTTTCTTCCTACCTATGCATAATAACTCCAGAGGATGCCTGATCCCTCCAAACAGTAGTCCTTGGTTACCAAGACAGCAGAGAAGAATGGAAAACCACACTCAGACTAAAAGAAGTCCCTTTTGTTGTTGCTGTTTGCCCGAAGTGTACTACTAATATAAGAGGTATCACTGTCAAGCACATCGCATCTATAGCCCTGTGTCGCTCTGCCTGTCCTGGCGGTTCTGCTGCTCTGGCTGCCATTCAAGCTCCCCAGCAGAAGCTCCCCCTTGCCACTGAAATCCAGACACCCAGAATTGAAAGTAAACCTGTCCACAAAAGAGACTGCTTGGGTGACCACCCTTGCCATGACTGATTTCAGCAGTTCTCTAGGCAAATAGGCAGAGAGGGCCTCCTTCCCTGATGTTACCCTAAGTGACTGCATGTCATGAAGGCTCTTTTCTTCAGATAAAATCCCCACTTTATCAATAGTGAACTGTAAATACAAAGCTTATTTTGTAGGAGGGACTATAACTATAAATTAATTCTACATTTATATATCTGTTCAATAATTTTTAGATAACTTTTGGGCTTATAGGAATGTCTGAAAATTCTCACATCTCTTATCAATATTTTTCTAGCAGCACAGGTTTTTTTATTCAGTCATTTATGAGGACTTTTATACATGTCTATTTTTTATTTGAAATGACTTCAGAGAAGAATATGTCAAAAACATGATTAACTAAACAATTATACAGTGAATCAACTTTTCGATTGCTGATGAGAATACAGTTCTCTCCAACTAAATTTCTAGTGAATTCACCAAATTATTAGAATTAGAGGAGTTATATTTTTAGTGCAAAAAACAATATTAGTGGTAGCTTATATTAGCTAGATTATTTTCTGAGAATGAACTCAGTTTACGGGAACTTTTGTATATATAAATATACATACATATAGATATATAATATCCACAGAAAATGCAAGAGTAAACACTCATAGAACTGGTTTGCTTAGTTGTGTTTTGTAGCTGTGATGTTTTGAAAATGAGTTTTTTGAGAGCCCACAGTTAGATAATAAAACTGGCACAGAGTTGCTGGGTTGAGGATGGTACAAACTAAAAACCTCATCATGGACCTGAATTGTGTTGGCTATAAGGATACAGAAGGCATCCCTGGTATCCTTTCAGAATATTTGGATAGTTGTTATTGTTGCTGTTGTTTTAAAATGCAATTTCTATACAGACTTACTGAGAGTGGCTTTGTCTGTGTTGGTCTAGATTGTTCACTATCCACCCTTTATGACCTAAGAAGAGGAAAAAGAAATTTTGCCAAGAAAAGTGCTAAATTAATAGGGTATTTTTAATGTACTTAGATGTTGAGAAATTTCTGGTGATTTCTGAAAAGTTTAATAAAACGATCTTAGGCAGAATAATCTCTTGTACATCCTGCCAGACTCTGAATCAACTCATGTACATGCATTAAAATCACAGCCCTAAAAGCTAAGAATATTTTCATATCAACTAATGGAAGTGGTGGGCTTGGGTGAGGCTGAGGTGGGTGTCATTCCTCTTGCCTCCTCCTCAACCCCTTCGTTTCTTTAAATGAAGGAAGAAAAACATGAAATCAAATTCAAGTTTTAGGCAAACATAAGTGATGAATTTATTTAATCTCATTTAATGTTATGAAAGGGAACTATTTAAAAATCAGATTGAATTGCTCTGAAAATATAAGATTCTGACATATGACAATAACCACCTGTTATTACATGTAGCTGCATGTGGAATGGCAATTCTCCACCCTTAAATTCTCTTTGGCGCCTGTGTGCAGGTTTGGGCTTGATCTATCTGCCCCATGCTCAGGGCAAAGTCACCTTCAAGGACAGATGGAGCTGCTAGGTGCAAGCCTGATATGGAGGGGAGGAGGCAGCCATGATGCCTTAGTTAGCTTCCCAGTCCCACCACATCAAGGCAGCTGCAGCCAGCCTGTGAAGCAGCCAGGTGAGGACCTACCAGGTGAGAACACAGGTGTCCTGCTGGGCAGGAGGACATCACATTTAAGTCTCTAAGTTCCCATGAAGGACTCCGAGGAAGCCTTTAGGCAAACATAAGTGATGATTATTTAATCTCATTTAATGTTATAACAGCTAACTACTTAAAAGCCAGATCAAATTGCTTTTTTAGATTAATTCTTAGGTTATATCTTGTTTGTTTTCAAAGACTGTACCTTATATTACATTAAATTGGCTAAAAAAAATTATGAAGACATTTATCTAACATTTATTAACATTTTAAATGTTCAGTCAGTGTGGGGTTAGGAGTCCTAATGTACATTTTTAAATTTATATTTTATATTTTAATATTATTCATGCATCCTTTTAACAAGTCTTTGTTGAGTGCCTATAATAACACAGTAGGTCATCAGCTGATGGAGACACAGCAATTACTGCCCTCAAAGAGCTTCCACTTTAGTCCTGGGCATGATAGAGTAGATTACCACTTGTTAGATTGCACTAATTGCCTTGGGGAAAAAAAATATAGCAGCATAGAAGGACTAGTAAGTGACTGAGGGGTGAGGAGGTGGGGTGATATTTACAACTTTAAAGTGGGTATTCAAGAAACATATCACTACAAAAGTGACATTTGAGCAAAGGTGACATTTGAGCATTTGAGAATGAAATATTTTTCTACGTATGTAACAACATATGTAGAAAAATATTTCATTCTCACCTTCCTTAAGAGGAGCTAAATTAAAATAATTTCTAAGTATTTGAAAATAGTAATATTAGAATAATTTATTCCATTAGGCATGACATGAAACAGATATGTAGAGAACACTTAGACTTATGATCACGTCAAAAGATGGCTCTGGGAATCCTATATGAGCCTAACGACTCCAGTTTTGTTCAGGGCATTTTTAGCATTCATTGAAACTTTGTTCCATCTTTTTGGGAATTAGGAATACAGTCCCTCTGTGTAGTTATCTTTAATAACTTTCATTTAATAAACAAAAACATCCTATTCTCTGAGTAGGATAGTAAGTATACAGTGTGAAGAACCATAAACTGAAATTGAGACCCCAGTTCTAGGCTGAGTGGTCCTAAGGAGCCCTGTGACTTTGGGTCACACGTTTAATTTCTCTGGGTCTCAGTTTTCTCACCTGCTAAGCTATATGTTTATTTCTCATGACCTTCGAGTTCTCTGTACGTTGTTAATGTTTGTCATTTACAAAATTATGTGATTTTACCACACAGTTCTGTGCCTCTTACTGAATCAGAGGACAGCAGGCCAGTAACCGTTTTGAGGGAAGTTCTGTGGATGACTCAACAGACCACATAAGGAATCATGAACATTCCTTTATACCTGTGCCCAGGTAAAGCCTGTGGCTGGATTTTCAGCTGTAGTCACTGCAGAACCTGCCCTTCTTACCTGTTACTCAATCTGCATGCCAGGCTGCTGCATCTTCTGCTATTGTTTTCCAGGCATTTACAGCTGCCCTCGTTGCCCGGAAGCTGTGCTTTGAAGTGCCCCCACACTTGTGGGTGTCCTGTTTTATATCACCATGCCCAGATTCCGGGAATCCTAACGTAACCCTTTCTCCTCACAGAGGAGCTCAGTGAAAATTTACTGTGGTATGTCTTACTAAAGGATTAAATGAAACCTGGCTTTATTCTGGCACTGGCATGGCATAATTTATTTACTTTTATTTTTATTTACAGAGAGTAGGCTACTCCATAGACAGGCTAGTCTACAGGAAGAACAGCATTTTCAGTCCTTTTGTCTTCCTTTTTCCTTTTCTTTCTTAATTTTTATTTTGGTGAGAAAGGATATTTACCGTTTATCAGAGCTCGAAAGCCCAAAGTTCAATGTGACATTCCATTCACTCTATCTTACTTATCCCAGCAAACCACTTTCGTCTCCTCTGCCTTCTTTTCTGAGAGGAGAAGGCAGCATTGTGGTACAGCGGAAAGAGCACAGGTATAATCTGGAGACAACCAAACTGGACTTGAATTCCAACTCTACATTTTTTTTTTTTTTTGGAAAGCGGGATTTATTGAGAGGACAGAAAAGCTCCCACAGTGGGAGGGGACCCAAAGGGGATGCCCCCAACTTTGCATTTTACTTGGCAGGGTATGTGAAAGAGTACTGTTGTTGCTACTGTTGAGTATTGATTGTAATAATTTTTTACGTGTATGTATTCTTTAATACTATCTGATAAGATTACATTTTCTTTAAAATACAGATTGCAATATCCATATCACACAATTTTGTGAAAATAGATGAGTATATGTGTAAAAGATTCAATTACTAAAGTGCCCAACGTTTGAAACATATTAAATTTTCCCTTTGAACACTTTTATTCACTATCATTAGGCTGAACACACTTATTTTATAATGATTTTATGTCTATAAATCTTGTCTTATAATAAAATTTGTGAAAAGCCACAATGCAGAATTAGGATCCACAATGCAGTGTCTGAACTACTTAAGGACTTTAATGAGTTTATATTTTTTTTATACTTTTAGACTTAGCATTTAGCATAGTGCCAGGCACATAAAACTTGCTCAGTAAATACCTTATGAAGGAGTACACTTCATTTATTTGTTGTATTTTCTTGAATTCATGGATTCAATTTACTGTCCTTAAGTTAGTTGTCTTTCAATCAAAACTCTACTTGGTAAAAACAACGATGCTTGTCTGACTATAGTAATCTGGACCTGCCATAACTTTTTTCAGAATACCTCTAATGGTCAGCAGCCTCCCAGTTCTACATTTCTGGGATATTTTAGGTTCTGTTCTAGTGCTTTAAGGGGGCTGTACTGTCCAGAAAGTGACAATCATACACAAGGATGTGTTTTAAATTTAGGTATAAATTGTAGTATAAATAGTATATGAAGGACTGAATGAGCACATGAGAGATATGTCCAGGCTTAACCTGATGCCAAGTTCTGTGATTAAAATTCAACATTGTTCCAAATATAACTACAAATGTCCAAGAAGACAATCCGTGCTCCTTAGGTTGCCCATCTTAATTTTAATAATTAACAACTTTTAAAATATTTTGGAGGAAAACTTTTACTAGAACTTTGCTTGTGTATCCAAGAGTCACAATGAAAATAATGATTGTTGAATGGCTTGCTATTTGGGGATTTTAATATTTGTATTTTTTGTACTGGAAAGAAGAGAGGAAGACCAAGTTGTCAGTCATCTAAATAAATATGAGAGAGACCCCCCCAATGGAATTTATTTATAAAAAATTGTGTATTTATTTTTACACACTTAAACTTCATCTTCAAAGTACTCTGTGTTTGATGCAACACACCTATCGAAATGCTTTTTCCACTGCTCAAAACAGTTTTTGAACGCATCAACTTTGATACCTTTTAGTGCTTCTGCGGTTCTTGGTTTCAACTCTTCAACATCAGCCAAACGTTTCCCTTTGAGGACTTTTTTCATCCGGGGAAACAAAAAAAGTCCTTGGGGTGAGATTGGGTGAAGAGAGAGTGTCTTTCTGTTTTGGGACAAAAACTGCTGAACACCCAACACGGTGTGGACAGGTGCACTCATAAATCACCCAGAATCTCCAAAAAAAAATCACTGAAATCAAGCACAGCTTCTCACAACAATGCTAGCTGGTACACTGAGGCCAATGGGTTCCCAGAACACTCACCTAGCATGGGAAACCTGTACCACAAGGGGTCCATCCTCCAAAAGATAATTCTGGTGTTTTTTGGGGTCTTCCCTCATATAATGAGATGAATTCAAATGTATCAAGAACAATGAAAGAAATGTGTTTAGTTTAGGCCAGTGATCTCAGATTTTTCCTTTAAGTAAGAATCAGTTGAGCAATTCATTGAAATTTCAGTCAGTTTGCGGTGAAGACCAGGAATCTGTATTTTAGTAGGCAGCTCAGGTTGTTCTGATACTACCTGGTTGATCTCAGTAAGAGAAATCCTGTCTTAGAATGGACAGTGTAGCCACTGCTTGGGGAGAACATGTGGTTTCTACAGCCAAACAGAACTCATTTCAGATTCCAGATCTGCCATTTATTGTCTTTGTGAGTTTGGGAAATTCCTTTCTGAACCTCTGTTTCCAGTGATAAGGCTGGATAATTCTTACCACAGAAGTAAGAAAAAATGAGGTATATGTCGAGACCATTTTGTACATCATAAGGTAATCACTGAAGGGGAATGCTATATTTATAAATTTATAATATGTATTTTTTTTAATTAAAAGAATGTATTTTCTTTAGTCAAGGTTTCACTTGCTGCCCAGGCTGACTGAGTGCAGTAGCATGCTGCCGTCTCACCACGGCCTTGATCTCCTGGTCTTGGGTGATCGATCCTTCAGCTGCCTCAGCTTCCCGAGTGGCCGGGACTCAGGTGCTTGCCACCATGCCTGGCTAATTTTTTTATTTTTCGGTAGAGACATGGTCATACTATGCTGCCCAGGCTGGTCTCCAACTCCTGGCCTCAAGCGATCCTCCCGCCTCAGCCTCCCAAAATTCTGGGTTTATAGGTGTGAGGTGCCTGATAAAGGTTTTTAAAAAAAGTCTTTTGTGTCCCTCTGAAGATAGTAGCTAACTATGAATTCTAATAGGGAGATATATTGTGAATGTGTTGTAAATAATGTTCTAAACTAGGTTCAGCTCCTTAATTCCTTTATGGTTACTCAGGTGTGGAAACCTTGGGAACCACCAGTTATTGGGAACACAGTATTTAAAGGTGGTGTTTACTTTGAATCAGATCAAAGCGTTTCTCCAATGTTATGGTAGACAAAAGTTGTTGAAGGAAAGGTGTAATTTTATATTCTCCATTGGTCTGCATTGTGATATAAGAAAAAACCACGTTTCTGGCTCTGTACTTCCATTTAAGTCGCAATGTAATTTTCCCTAAGAGTCTATTGAGATGATTACTCAAGACTTAATACCTGTAAATTAATCTGCTTTGAAGCCTCCTGAAATTCCTGATGCAAATTTGGGTAGTAGCTGGAGGGTTTAATAAACAGGTTGTTCCCAGGGCCAGCCCTGAGGTTTGAGTGCTCTTCCTTGCACTCTGAAAGCCACCAAGAAGGATCCGAAGGGGAACCAAGCCCCAGATAAGACTGAGATTTTGCTAACTTGGAGCTACACTGAGAACGCCCCGTGAGAAGCTTTCCTGTTGCCCAGAGTTCAGGGCACTTCTCTTCACATTCCTCTACTGTACTTGAACTTTGCATTTCCACAGTTTTATATTAATCCACTGACCTTGATTGTTTGCACATCTGTCTCCCGCTGAGGACGTAGACTGTAGTTTTCTCATTTTCACATCTGTGTAGAGAACACTGTTAGGCTTTGAATGAACAATTAAATGAATAAATAGCTGTCTATAGAACTTCTGGACTGAGTAGTTCTATCTTGTGTTAAGTTTTTTATGTAATTGTACAAATGCTGTGCATACACATAAAAAGGCGAAATTGGTTCTATTTATATATGTATTTCCTTTAAAGTAAATGAAGTATTTTATACACTAGTGCTTTAGTATTGTAGAGAAAAAAATTGCCCCATGACTCGTTAAAATAAATAGATGCAAAAGAGATATTTCTTTGATGTCTACTCTGTACTGAAGTACCTCAGAGATCATTTTAGCAGGGATATCTTTAAGAACAGGTCTCAAATCACAAAACCACTGACCTACAACTAACTTGCTGTAGGAATTGTTTTATGATAGTTACAAATTTACTCATAAAAGATTTAAAGTTAATTCAGTTCAGTTATTATGAAAAATTTTTCAGTGACTTTTTACTAACCAATTATAGCCAAAATATGTAGAAAAGGGCTATTGCAATGTTGGAAACCTTTAAATAAAATAAATAAAATGCTGAAACATTTTTTATACATGTTATCTTAGAATTTATCTGTTTTATAAGATGTTGCGAAATGTCAAAAACCCCAATGTGGATTTAACTTGGAGCCAAGTGATGACATCAAGGAGAAAATTTCATCTTTCTAGAGAACATTCTTGCTAGTTTCAAATGAGCTGAAATTAATCACAGTGTACCTTAATAAAGTCTGGCTGGACATCGCCCTAAACTAGTAGGGTGCTCCAACCATAGCTTTCCCTCCTTTATATGGTATGGTATTTTCTCTCCTTCAAAAGGTTTAGTCAGTTTTAAAATGGTCACAAAATCTCAGATATAACTAATAAGATCTTTGATGACTCTTTTTAATTAAGAGAATATTGGATCACTTCTATTTAACATAGTACTGCCAGAGCAGTCAGGCGAATACAAGAAATAAAAGGTCTCCGAATAGGAAAAAAGGAAATTAAATTATTTCTCTTTGTGGATGATATATTCTATATCTAGAAAACCTTAAAAATTCCACCAAAAAAAACCTCCCAACACTGATAAACAACATCAGTAAAGTCTCAGGATACAAAATCAGTGCTTCCAAATCAGTTGCATTTATATACACTAACAACAAACAGGCTGAGAAACAAATCAAAAACACAATCTCACAATAGCTACAAAAAATAAAATATCTCAGAATATATCAAACCAAAGAGGTAAGAGATCTCTACAACAATAACTACAAAGCATGCTGAAAGAAATCAAAGATGACACAAACAAATGACAAAACATTATATGCTCATGGGTTGGAAGAATCAACATTGTTAAAATGTCCAGAAACCTGAAGCAATCTTTATACAGATTAAACTAAATTCCTACCATACTACTAGCACTGTTTTTCACAGATCTAGAAAAGATAATACTTAAATTCGTATGTAAGCAAAAAAGCCCAAATGGCCAATGTAATCCTAAGCAAAAGAACAAAGTTGGAGGTGTCATATTGCCAGACTTCAAACTTTATTACAAGGCTGTGGTAACAAAACAACATGGCAGTGGTACAAAAGTAGACACATAGACCAATGGAACAGAATAGAGAACCCAGAAATAAAATCACTGACCTACAACTAATTTATCTTGGATGAAGTCAATGAAAACAAACACTGGGGAAAGGACACCCTGTTCAACAAATGGTGCTGGAAAAGCTGGCTAATGATACGCAGAAGAAGGAAGCTGGACCCCTACCTCTCACCATATACAAAAATTAACTGAAGCTGAGTAAATGACTTAAACATAAGACTCAAACAATAAAAATTAGGTAAAATCTAGAAGAAAGTCTAAGAAACACTCTCCTGGACATCAGCCTAGGCAATGAATTTATGACCAAATTCTCAAAAACAAATGTGGCAAAAACCAAAATTAACAAGTGGGACCTAATTAAGCCAAAAAGCTTCTGCATAGCAAAAGGAACCATCAACAGAATAAATAGATAACCTAGAGAATGGAAGAATATTTGCAAATGATGCATCAGACAAAGGCGTAATATCCAGAATGTATAAGGAACTCAAATGAATCCACAGGAAAAAAATTTAAAAATAACATTAAAAAGTAGGCAAAGGTCACGAACAGACACTTCTCAAAGGAAGACATACAAGCAGACAACAAACATATGCAAAAAATGCTCAACATCACTAGTCATCAGAGAAAAGAAAATCAAAATCACAGTGACATACCATCTTACACCAGTCAAAATGGCTATTATTAAAAAGTGAAAGAACCACAGATATTAGCAATGTTGAGGAGAAAAAGGAATGCTCATACACTGTTGGTGGGAATGTAAGCTAGTTCAACCTCTGTGAAAAGCAGTTTGGAGATTTCTTGAAGAACTAAAAACAGACTTACCATTCAATCCAGCATTTCTACTATTGAATATATACCGAAAGGAGCATAAATTATTTTACCAAAAAATCATGTGCCCTTGTATGTTTGTCACAGCACTACTCACAATAGCAAAAACATGGAACCAACCCAGGTGCCCATCAATGGTGGCTTGGGATAAAGAAAATATACGTCATGAAGTACTACCCAGTCATAAAAAAGAATGAAATAATGTCCTTTGCAGCAACATGGATACAGCTGGAAGCCATCATTCTAAGTGAGTCATCACAGAAACAGAAAATGGAATACCTCATGCTCTCACTTATAAAGTGGAGGCTAAACACTGGGTACCTATAGGCCCAAGAATGGAACCAAAAAACACTAGGGACTACTAAAGGGGAAGAAAGAGGGAAGTGGGTAAGGGTTGAAAAACCACCCATCAGGTACTATGCTCACAGTCTGGGAACTGGGCTCAAAAGTAACCGAAACCTCACCATCATGCAACATACCAGTGTAACAAGCCTGCACATGTACCCCTCAGATCTAAAGGTGCTTTGTTATTTTGTTCGTTTGTTTGTTTTAAGAGAGCAGAGCGGACAGGAGATAACAATCAATCCGACACACTTTCCCTATTCCCTGATCCCATAATCTCCCACCCCACATGATATATACAAGAAACCAACCTTGTTATATTAAGGCACTGAGATTTGGGACTGTTTATGACAATAGTTAACTTACCCTGATTAGTATTTTTTTAAAAAAAATAAGGGCACTCCCCATTACAAAAAGAGAGAATATTGGCCAAAACTTCATTATGACATTTTAAATGATGTTAAACTAAAGCAAAACTAGTTGTATTTTAAGCATCTTTTATATAACTCCAGACAATAAATATGCAAATAAAATTAAAGGAAAGAACAAAGCATATTTTTATAAATTCTAAGTTTCTAAGGAAGTATTTTAGTAAGCATTGGAAAAATCATCCAAGATGAAAGATCTAGTCAGAAACATGAGACTCTCTGGAGAGCTGTACTGGTAAATGATGATCTCTCTACAAGGGAATCTGGTCATTGTAAATCGTAGTGCTGATTATCCTCCAGGACATGAAGGTGCACTTAACAATTTCCACTTAGAAAATGGTAGGCTAAAAATCAGCTTTGAGTCCTTCAGATAAGAAACAATACTCTTGAACTTCATCGGTGCGTACGGTCCATTATTATCACTTAGCTATATTGAATTCACATGTGGATTGGCATTTTATTTTTACTGTGGTATACGTGGCCAAAAATAATGCTAGCTGCAGGAATTGTTTCTGTTTCTCATTGAAAGTTGGGATATTTTCAAAGGATTTTCAAAAAAGAAATGTTAAACTGTGAATCATTGTGAATATAAGTATACTCACTTGAATATGAGTCCTTGGAAAATACTTTTAAGTTAATTTATTGTTGGAATGTAAAATACAACAGGAAAATACACAAGTCATATACAGTTACACCTTGTTGGTATTTTTTTTTCCCACAAAATGATGACATCTGTGTGGAACAATCAACCAAATGCATCCAGAAAACCTTTCTCCCCACTTCTAACCATTTACTCCCAATGATAATGACTATTCTGAATTTCTTAATTGATTGTAAGTGAAATTATACCACAAGTACTATTTTGATTTTTTCACTTCAAGTACTCATGTATGGGATCCATATTTATTTTTTCTTTATTCTCACTGTTGTGTAGTAATAATATATTGTATTAATATACCATAATTTGTATGTTCATTCTACTGTTATAGACATTTGGATATTTCCACTTTGGGGTTATTATTATTAGTGCAGCCATGAACATTGTCATTGTCTTTTAGTAAACGCTTGTGCCTTTCTGCAGGACACATGTCTAAGAATGAAATTGCAGGATTATTGGATATGTGTCTTTAGTTAGTAGTTTTAATAATTTCTGCTAAGCAGTAAGAATTCCACTTGATTTCTATTCTTTTCAACATTTGGCATTTCCTTTCTTTTTGAAATTCATTATATTGACTAATAAGCAGTGTATCTTTTTGTCAGTTTTAATTTGTATTTATCTGATGACTACTAAAGCACCTTTTTATATATTGGGGACCATTTGGATAGTTACTTTTGTGAATTACTTTTTATCTATTTTTTTTAATGTGTTGTTTTCATTTTTCTTCTTGATTTAAAAGACTTATTTTATTTTCTTATATATATGCTTTCACAATACATTTATTTAAAAAATGTATATACACTATGTAGTTTAAACTAGTTTCTTTTTTAAAGTTTTTATTTATTTATTTATTTTTTAACTTTTAAATTTTTTATTTTAAAGATGTGGGATACAATTCAGGGTTATGTATACAAATATTCAGTATACAGGTACCCGTGTTGCTGAGGTGTAAACTAGTTTCTGAATGGTGTCTTTTGAAGAACAGAAATAATTGCATCATTACAGCATAGTCCAATTTATCATTTCTCCTTTTCTTTAGCGTTTTTAGAATGCTATTTAGGAAACACCCATCATTTCTTGATGTTGCCGTGGCCTGGTTCCAGGACCTCCTATGGAAAACAAAATTCACAAATGCTTAAGTTCCTAAAATAAAATGACACTAATATAAAATACTAATATAAAATAGTATTTGCACATAACCTATACATATTCTTCTGTATACTTGAAATCATCTCTAGATTACCTATAATAATACAATGTAAATGCTACACTGTATTGTTTATGAAATAATGACAAGAAAAAAAGTCTTTACATGTTCAGACAAGACACAATTAAAAAATATTTAAAATCTACAATTGGTTGACTCCATGAATAAAGAACTTGTGGATACAGAGAACAAACTATACTTTCCTACCTCAATGTCATGAAGATATTCTTCTTTTTCTGTATGAAAACTTTATTGTTTTATATTTTACATTTAGATCGGTAATCCATTTGCAGCTGATTATTGTGTATGGTGTGAGGCAGAAATCAACATTTACTTATTTATTCTTTGAGTCGGAGTCTCACTCTGTTGCCCAGGCTGGAGTGCAGCTGCATGCTCATGGGCACCGCAGCCTCGACCTGCTGGGCTCAGGCGATCCTCTTGCCTCAGTCTTCCAAGTAGCTGGAACTTCATATAAGTGCCACCATGCCCGGCTAATTTTTTGATATATTGTAGAGATGAGGTATTGCCAAGTTGCCCAGGGTGGTCTGGAATCCCTGGGCTCAGGCAATCCTCTCACCTCCGCCTCTCAAAGTTCCGGGATTACAGGCGTGAGCCACCACGTCCAGCCAACATTTACTTATTTTTCATATGGATATTCAAATGATCCACTACTCAAACTGAAAAATTGGTCTTCTCTGGAAAAGACTGTCTTCTTTCTCACTCACTACACTATCACTTTGTAATAAATCAATTCAATCAAGTGGCGGGAAACTGCAGGGAGGGGGGTGGGGAGATGGGATTGACAGTAATGGATATATGCCTGGAGAAGGGGGGGGCACATCTTATCAATAAGGGTACCTGCATGGTGAATATTTGTATACCTAGCCCTGAATTGTACCCCACAATTTTAAATAAAAATTAAAAGAGGAAAAAAATTAAAAAATCAATTTAATCAGTTGGATATGATTGAGCTGAGCATCACTGGTCTATTTGTCTATTATTGTTCCAAAGTCACACTGTCATCATTATTATAGCTTTTTAAAAATTGAACTATTAATTTATTGATGCTATTCAGATTCTTTTCAATTTTTCAACTTTGCAAACAATGATCTAATAACTTTCCTTTATGATATGGCCTGCCAATACTTAATTTCTTGTTTTGAGATGACTGAGTTTGCCTATCATGTCCTTCCAGTAACCCACTTTTTGTTCCCCCTCCTGGAGTAAATTTATGTTTCTTGCCACTGTACAACCCCAAACTAGATTAACTTGGAGTTTCTGTCAATTGTATTATATTTTTAAATGTAAATGAAACTTTCCTTTATGCTATGGCTTGGCAACTTATACTTTTATTTCAATCAAATAGAGTCCTAAAACTGTTATTTCTGTATCAAAGGTTATATCTATTTTGCATTTTGATGGATATCACCAAATACTATCCAAAAAGGTTGCGGAAATTCATTTTCATGCCAGCAATATATGAGAGTCCGCATTTCTCCATGTTCTCAAAGATATAATATTGTGTTTCTTTTAAAGTGTGGAAGTGTAATTTCATTTAACTTATTTTTAAAGATGTGGGGTACAATTCAGGATTAAGTATACAAGTGATCATCATGCAGGTAAAGTTTGGGCCTCCCTTTGATCCCTACTTCGCCTGGTTTGAGATCAGGAACACTTATTGATGTTGTGTCCCGCCCCTGCCCCCCAACCCGGCACTGCCAATCCCTTTCTGATAGTATTATGATAAATGTTCAGGGTCTACTATAACTTTAATAATAAGTGTAGCAATGTGGTAGTACAATTTCTCCAACTTTGTTGTTCTTCTAGTTTAGCCTGGCTATTCTTGACATTTTAAATTTTCATATAAATTTTAGAATAAATATCTCAACTATAGCAAAAAAAGTACTGAAATAAGTATTGTATTAATTGATCAATTTGGGAAGAATTTACATGAATTTTACATGATATATTTCTATATTATATTCTCTTTGATTTCTCTCAGTAATGCTTTGTGATTACATATTTTTTGTTGGATTTATTCCTAGCTAATTTTGTTTTAGGTGCTATCCAATTGGTTTCATTTAAAAATTTTTATTTAACGCTTTTCCTTTTTTGGAATATAAAATGCAATTGATTCTGAACATTGATCTTGTATTTAGAGCTCTTGTTCAGTTCAGTTAATTCTAATGGTTTGAGTGTAGGTTCTTTTTTTCTCATCATTTTCTGTGTATGCTATCAAGTCATCTGAAAATAACCACAATTTTACATCTTCATTTTCAACCTTTTGCTTTTTAAAAATGCCTTGTTGTATTGGCTGCTCCTTCTAGTGCTGTATTGGATAAAAATAGTGATTAACAGTCTTATTATTGATCTCAGGAGAAAATTTTAAATATGTTATCGTAAAATGTGAAATTTATTATAAGAATGTTATGAGCATTCTTTTTTTTTTTTTTTTTTGAGTTGGAGTCTCACTCTGTCGCCCAGACTGGAGTGCAGTGGCCTCCCGGCCACCGCAGCCTTGACCTGCTGGGCTCCAGCGATCCTTCCGCCTCAGCCTTCCAAGTAGCTGGAACTACAGGCGTGCGCTACCACGCCCGGCTAGTTTTTTTTTTTGATTTATTGTAGAGATAAGGTCTTGCTT
>CAUYQG010159752.1:0-33206 GCA_963574415.1 Tarsius wallacei | reverse complement strand
AAAAACAAAATATATATATATATTTTTAAAGTATAGAAAACCTAAAAAAAAAAAAGTGAATGGCATAACTCAGAAGAAGACATGATCACTTCTCCACCAGCACCTGCCCCTGGGGCCGGATGGGGCCACTCGTGGGGCCAGGAGCCCACTGTTCACACCATGGATTCCGGGTTGGCGGCCTTTGGGACCCTCCCAACCCTCACTGGACAGCCTCTACTGTGGGAGAGAGGAAAGAAACAGAGACACGGCCACGGAGGATGTTAGGAGGCTGGCGCGCAGGGGTGGGGGGGGAAACACTGACCCTTAGCCCTTCAGTTGATAAAATGTGTGTGTTGATATTATTTTATTTAGATCTTTGCCCTGGTGACTCAGGTCCTTAGGGATTTCGAGAACATTTAAAACCCTCAAGAGTTTTTCCAGAAAGCCAGAGGGAACAAAACTATTGATCTAAGCCAAATAGTCTATAATTCTCACATCTATCTACCTGCCCATCCCTCTCCAGGAATGAGCTGCCCCAGCTAATTTTTAATGTGCTGGCAGATCTAACTTGCAAGAAGGAGTAGAAAAATGGAAGGAAGCCCAGCAGCCAAGGCAGCCTTTTCAGCCGCATGGACGGGCTCAACGGCTGCGGCTCAGTCACTAGTGCCAGTAGATCCATCCACCCGGAAGACGCCTGCTCCAGGCCAGAGAGAGAACCCCACTTGAAGCCCACACTAGTGGGGCAGTGTCTGCCCAAACGCAGGGGGGTAGGAGACCTGGGTAAGAGGAGTGGTTGTCACCACCCAGGAACATTCACTGAGCAATGGTTCCTTTATCACAATTCATGTATTCCCTTTAAGGGGAGGGAGAAAGGGGATGGTTACTTTTCATTTTATATACTTTTGAGCTATATGTGTGCTTTTAAAACAGTAACTTATTTTCTGCCAGGCATGGTGGCTCACACCTGTAACCCCAGAACTTTGGGAGGCGGAGGTGAGAGGATAACCTGAGCACAGGGTTTGAGACCAGCCTGGGCAACATGGTGAGACCTTGTCTCTACAATAAATAAAAAAATTAGCCAGGTATGGTGGCACACGCTTGTAGTTTCAGCTGCTTGGAAGGCTGAGGCAGAAGGATCACCTGAGCTCAGCAGGTAGAGGCTGCGGTGGCTGTGAGTGTGCCACTGTACTCCAGGCTGGGCAACAGAGTGAGTCTCCTACTCAAAAACAAAAAACAAATTGCAACGACTTATTTTCTTAGCACAATTTCTCATTCTCTTGTTCCGGTCAGTGCTCCTAGCCAGGAGGCAATGTCACTGCCTTAGGGAATCTTCCCAACCACCTCCTCCAAGATTTCCCCACCCATTCCTTAACAGGTTGCTCTGCCTAAAGCCTTCCTAAACACTTACCACAGTCTGAAGTCATCTCCGCATTTTCTTCTCCCTTCTTTTCACAGGTGTTCAATCTCCATATTTGTTTGCCTACTAATTTACCACACTTCTACTAGAATGTCAGCTCCATCGAGGAGGTGACCTTACCTGCCTGTTCACAATGACCTTCCTGGGGTCTAGAACAGTGAGGCCCTAGGGAAGATGCTCACTAAATATTTTTATCTGGGATTTAAATATGTTATATGGATTTACTAGCAACTATATTCATTCCACAAGCCTGATATAATGAGGCAAAACACAGCTACAATCGAGATGTGGTTAACTATAGGACTGGTCACAGCAATTTCTCTGAAAGGGATCCCTAGCCTAACTTGACAAGGACTTTTTATATGCACACACACACTATATATATACATCCACCTGCGGGCCAAATCCAGCCTGCTACCTGTTTTTGTAAATAAAGATTTATTGGAACATGGCCACATCCATACATATTTAGCTGCTTTTGAGAACTGAGTAGATTCAACAAAGACCATAAGGCCTGAAAATATTTACCATCTGGCCTTCTGTTTTGTTTTGAGTCAGGGTCTTACTCTGTCATCCAGGCTGGAGTGCAGTGGCACAGTCACGGCTCACAGCAGCCTCGACCTTCTGGGGTCAGGTGATCCTTCTGCCTCAGTCTCCTAAGTAGCTGGGACTACAGGCATGCGCCACCATGCCTGGCTAATTTTTTTGATTTCTTGCCAGGAGACAAGGTCTTGCTATGTTGCTCAGGGTTGTCTCAAACTCCTGGGCTTAAGCAATCCTCCTGCTTTGTCCTCCTAAAGTGCTGGGATTTTAGGAGTGAGTCACTGTGCCCAGCCCCATCAGATCTTTTAAGAAACAATTTTCGGTGGCTCAGCCTGGAATCCCAGCCCTCGGGAGGCCGAGGCGAGTGGACTGCCTGAGCCCGCGGGTTCAAGACCCACCCGGGCAACTTGTCTCTACAATAAATCAAAAATTAGCCGGGCGTGGTAGCACGCACCTATAGTTCCGGCTACTTGGAAGATTGAGGTGGAAGGACTGCCAGAGCTCAGCAGGTCGAGGCTGCGGTGGCTGGGAGTGTGCCACTGCACTCCAGTCTGGGTGACAGAGTGAGACTTCAACTCAAAAAAAAAAAAAGAAAAAATTTGCCGACCCCTGAGTTTAAGAAACAGAGCAGTATAAGACTTCCACTAAAGACTGCACAAAAGTACACTGCAGAGTTCACATACCCGCTTGCAAGTAGTAATGGTGGCTAATATATATCTCTATATTTGGTCTTTTTTAAAAAATAGAGATAGGGTTTTGCTATGTTGCCTAGGCTGGTCTGGAACTCCTGGCCTCATTCTATACCTCCTGCTTCGACCTCCCAAAGTACTGGGACCACAGATGCAAGCCACCATGCCCGGCCAGTGGCTAACATGTTATTCAGGTATTGTGCTAAGTGCTGAAGTACATTATCTCATGTAACTGAATTCTCATTATAACACTATGAGTGAGTTCCGATTGCTGATGCTAACAGAGGTTCAGTCATTTGCCAGGACTGACATGGACAGTGACACCCCAGAATTCAAACCCAGGCCCAGGTCTGCATACCTCTGACACCTGCGTGTCAGCGAGGCTTCCACGGCTTCCGCAGAATGCCTCTTCTAGCCATATCTTACAGAACCCTCTGACTCTGCCCTCAGAAGCCCACCTGGAGGACCTACCACCTAGGGGACGCTTAGGTTGCTCCTTCCATCTTGAATGACTGCTAGTACTTTTCTTTCTCTGAATTCTACCAACCGTCAAAACACAGTTAAGCTTCTTTCTCTGAGAGCTTCTCTTTGCTGTGGCTGTTTTTAAAAATTTTCTCCACCCCAACCCATATGCACATGACTGGAGGGCACAAGCTGCTTCTTGCAGCACAGAGCCCTTGCTCACAGGGCACGCATACACAGCAGACACTCCCGCTCCTCAAAACCAACCCAAACTCTGGGACACTGCTGCTGTCCCCCCCTGGAGAAGACGCTACTTAGTAACACCACATGCCAATCATATGCCGACACTGTCCTCGACTTGGACATTTCTCTAACTATTAATAAGTCAGCAACTACCGGCTTTACTGGCAGCACCTGGGATGTATCTGCTACCAGCCCCCTTTTGAGACCATATGGAACGTGCCTTGTTTTTTTTTTTTGTTTGTTTGTTTTTTTTTTGAGTTGGAGTCTCACTCTGTCGCTCAGACTGGAGTGCAGTGGCCGCTCCCGGTCACCGCAGCCTCTACCTGCTGGGCTCCGGCGATCCTTCCGCCTCAGCCTTCCAAGTAGCTGGAACTACAGGCGTGCGCTACCACGCCCGGCTAATTTTTTGATTTATTGTAGAGATGAGGTCTTTCTTGCCCAGGCGGGTCTCGAACCCGCGGGCTCAGGCAATCCACTCACCTCAGCCTCCCAAAGGCGCGGGATTATAGGCTGAGCCACCGAGCCCGGCTTTTTGTGAGTTTTTAATTAGGTGTCCTGCACCTACCTTTTACTTAAACATAGAACCAGATCCCATGTAAATAAGAAAATAGACCTTAAATACATTTTTAAATAATATGTTTGTTTCCTCGTGGTTTTTCTGATTATAAATGATCATGTTTGTTGCACAGGAAAATGTAAAAAAGTGTAAAGAGGAAAAAAATCACCTAGAATTTCAACACTTAATTGTCAACTTTACTAGCATTTTGTAGTTTTTCCGGTTTTTAAAAAATGTTCTCTATATTTTTATATAGTTTAGATAAAATATATATGCAATTTTGTATCTTAATTTTTTTTTCCTTTCTGAGTTGGAGTCTCACTCTGTCGCCCAGACTGGAGTGCAGTGGCATGCTCATGGCCACCCCAGTGTCAACCTGCTGGTCTCTGGCGATTCTTCCACCTCAGCCTTACAAGTAGCCGGAACTACAGGCATGAGCTACCACACCTGGCTAATTTTTTATTTACCATAGAGACAAGGTTTTGCCAAGTTCCCTGGGCTGGTCTTGAAGCCGTGGGCTCAGGCAATTCACTCACCTCGGCCTCCCAAAGTGCTAGGATTACAGGCTGAGCCACTGAGCCCAGTCTAATGTTTTTCTTAACCTTAAATTAAGACTTATTAAGAAAATCTATGATAGGATAAAGGCTGTACAATATCTCATCATATGATGATATAACATACTTGATTAACATTTAGGTACTTTCCAAGTTTTGCTATTATAAATAATTCAGTGATGAGTATACTTTATCCCTGGTTTGAATTATTTTTCTTTAGTGGACATTTCCTAGAAGAAGAATTATTAGGCCAAATAGTATTTTTTAATGTGGCCAGTTTTATTCACAGAATAAAAATCTTATTGCTTTAATTAACATCTTTTATTATTTGTAAATTGGGTCTTTTCCCTATATTTACCAGTTAGTTAATTATATTTCCTACTTTGTAAATTGTCCTTTGCTCATTTCTCTAAGGTCATTAACATTTTTCCTGCCGATATGTATGAGTTTTTTATATATTAAGCATATTCATCCATCAGCTACCATTATTTTCTGTTTTGTGGCTTAAATGCTATTTTTTAAATAAGAAAAAATAAATCAGAATATAATGCTTATTAAAGGTGATGGCCTACATCCTTTACTTCTCTAAATTGTCTATGCTACCTTTTTAAAAAATGTCTGATTATTCTTGTCTCTTCTTTCAAATCAGTCTTAGTATTTTAGAATTCTGATAGAAAATAAAATCCATTGGGATTTTAATTGTGATTATACTAAATTTATAGATTTGATGACAATGAGTTTAGTTATTTTAAGTAGCTATTCCCTTTTATTGAGATTTCTGCCTCAGTTATGTTTTGCTTCCTATTTTGAAACAAATAAACAAAATTAATAGCTACAATTTCTTCTTGTGGTCTCTCATGGGATGTAGTCAAATGGCAGCCAGAGATGGAAACCAGGCCCAGTTAAGCTGATGTCCACGATGGCTTCCTCACTCACAAGTCAGGCTCTTTTGTGTTCTTCCCCACATCCTCTCCCTCCAGCAGAGTGGCCTGGAATTTTTGCCTGGTGGCTCAGTGCTCCCAGAGGTGGAAGCAGTCTTCTTAAGACTAGGCTTAGAACTGCCACAGAGTCACTTTTGCCATGTTCTATTGAGCAAATCAGCCACATGCCCGTCAAGATTCAAGATGAAGGAATAGTCACCTCTTGATGGAAAAATGGCCTGGCTTGTGCAAAGAGGAAGTTCTGCCATCTTTGGAGATAAACTGCCACATCTTCTTTTATTTATCTTGGATAAATTTTCCTTATAAAGTATTCTGAATTTGTGTTGCTATAATAATTTTTATTTTTTAATTTTATAATTTATTAACTGATTAGTGCTGATATGAAGAAAAGTTATTGTCTTATCCATTCTAATTTCTTCTAGGTTCTGCTAAGTAGATAATTACACTATCTGAAAACCAAGACTTTTTTCTTTTATCAATAGTTAAGTCTCTTATTTCTATCTTATGTCTACTGTACTGGTTAAGACTTCCAAAACAAGGTTAATAGGAAGCAGTCTTGTTTTGCTTCCGTTGCATAATTTTTAAAGTACAAATATATTCAAGTTATAAAGTGAACATTTTTTATTAACATACACATCTCCCTGAGCTAAATTAAGCCACTTACTTTTATGTGTTGATGCAATAAAAATGAATAGAAAAGTAGATTATTATCTCAGATAAATTGAATTCAGGGATAGAAACAAGAAAACAGGATGAGAAAGAAGGTGACTAATATATTTTGGATACTGTAATATTTTCTTCCTGAAATCTATAAACTTCCAAAATAAATCATAACCATAAAACATTCTATTGATTCCCACAGATGGACAATTTATCTCTAAATAAATATAAAATGTTATAAATCTCAGCAATTTCTCCTGTCTTCCCAAGTTCAACTATTTATACTAGATGTAAAGAATCACTTTAAGTACGTAAATAAAGATTAGAATGTGGCTCTTGTACTCACACGTGGTTGATAATCATGCGGCGGAGCAAATTCTTCAGAGTAAGTGGTCAATGAACTCCTAAGAGGGATTTGAGAAAAGAATGACTTCAAAAAGAAAAATACTTTAAATTTTTAGTGGTGTGTACTTCACATGAAATAAAAGCATCTCAGGAAGGACTGGTCCTAATTAAAATTTTAAACCCCTCAACTGTTCCAGGCTCTCTATATAGTATTACCCACCACAGGGTACTCCCGCCTTCAATTACAGCAGTCTTCCTTATCCTTGGGAAATACGTTGTAAGACCCCCAGTGGATGCTTGAAATTGAAACCATTCCTCACAGTGTTAAATGGATGGAAGAACTGGACTAAAGGGGACTGGTGACTAACATGACTAACATTTAGGAGCTTGCTTTACAAGATGTCCACTTATAGGACTATAGTGCCGGCTGAAACCAGACAAAACCAATATGATTGACTTGAGCTTGTGCAAAGGAGAGCTGCTTGCCTGCTGGTGACCTTTCCACATCACAGCTCAAATTTCCACCATGTGTTTCATGCTAACTCTGTGAATTTGCACATGCGACCCATGAAGGAGCGTGCCCCCAAAACTTTCCAACCTGTCCCCTTGTTTCTGCCAATCACTAATGGATAGGAAACCCTTTCCCGAAAATCCCTTCCTTAAATAAAGGACTTTGAGGCCGGTAGAGGGAGACATATTTGAGTCCAACCTCTGTCTCCCTGCTTGGCCGCCTTGCAATCAACCTCTTTCTCTACAAGTATCCAGGGCTTCAGTGTTTGGCTTTCTGCTGCGCCTGGGCAAATGGATCCAGATTGGTTCTGGGACAAAACCTTGGACGGAGACTGATTGCCGTCAGTTGGAACACGTGTCTGTTCATGTCTTCTACCTACACATTTAATGCCTTTTCCATCTTAGCGAAGCACTTACGCACTGTGGCTATCAGTCTTACAGTGTGAGGTGTGGCAACAAAACTAGCACGAATTGTTCCTTCTTTACAACTGCATGGATAGAAGATTCGTTCATACAGCGGATCTTAGCAACCTCAGCATTTTTTTTTCATTCCTTAAGGACTTTCACCTTTTCACGTAAAAGAAGCACTTTGCAGCTTCTCTTTGGCATATATGAACTACCAGTAGCACTACTCTTTCACTTTGGGGCCATATTAAGTAAAATAAGGGTTACTTGCACACTAGCACTGCTATATCCAGACAGTCGACCTGATAACCAAGATGGCTAAGTGAATAAAGGCTGGAGAGGGAGAGTAACAGCATGGAGACGCTGGCCAAATGAAGAATTCACCTCCTGGGCTGGACAGGGCCAGAGGCACAAGAGTTCATCACGCTATGTGCAATTTAAATCTTACAAATTGTCCATTTCCGAAATTTCCTATTTAATATTTTTGGACTGTAGCTGACCCTGGATAACTAAAACCATGGAAAACAAAAACAGAGATAAAGAGGGACTACCGCACTCCCAATTTCGCCTACACTCTCCTGCACTAATGATATTTGTGACTACCCTATCCCAAGTCCCTGAGCTCAGGCGTTCTGCATTTCAGGGATTCTCTTTACTACTCACTTCCTGCCCCCGAACCCCTTTAAAGCCCAGGTCCCTAACCCCCCGCCCCGGGCTGCGGACCGGTACTGACCATGACCTGTTAGGAACCAGCAACACAGCAGGAGGTGATTGGCAGGCAAGTGGAGCTCCGTCTTCTGTCAGATCTGCCAAGGCATTAGATTCTCATAGCATCACAGATCTAGGTTGCTGCACTCCTTATGAGAAACTAATGCCTGATGATCTGAGGTGGAATTTCCCCCCTCCCACCCCCATTCGTGGAAAAATTGTCTTCCACAAAACCAGTCCCTGGTGCCAAGAAGGTTGGGGACCACTTTCATTCTTGGCAACATTGTGGGGCTAGGTGGTCGAAGAAATCTTTTGAGTATCGCATTTCTAAAAATATGGGTAAAAAGATTTTTAAAAAAGTTTTACTACATGACTGAGCTGGTGTGAAGGAGGCTACAACAAAAATTCCAAAATAACAAGTCTAATTTAGACAGGTTATTAGATACAGGTGCTAGTATTGACCCTGGTGGTAACTACCAATTCCTGCTAGGCTCTCAAGGTGTGGTTTCCAGAACAGTAGCAACACCTGCGGATTTGATTGAAATGCAAATACTTGGGACTTGCCCCAAGCCAACCAAATCTGAAACTCCAGAGTTGGGGACTAGCAAACTGTATCCTAAGTCCTCCAGGTGATTCTGATGTACACTAGAATTTGAGTGCTGATTATTAAAAAAAACAAAAACTGGAAGTGTAACCTTTTTTTTTGAGTTGGAGTCTCACTCTGTCGCTCAGGCTGGAGTGCCATGGCACACTCACGGCCACTCCAGCGTCGACCTGCTGGGCTCCGGTGATCTTTCCGCCTCAGCCTTCCAAGTAGCCAGAATTACAGGCACGCGCTACCATGCCTGGCTAATTTTTGATTTATTGTAGAGATGAGGTTTCGCCAAGTTGCTGGTCTCGAACCCGTGGGCTCAGGCAATCTACTTGCCTCGGCCTCGCCAAGTGCTGGGTTTATAGACTGGGCAACCGAGCCCAGCCAAAAGTGTAACTTTTAAACAAGCAAACTGGATTTTTAAAAAGACAGATCAAATAGAAGACAGGAAAGAAGAATAAAAGGAAAAGGGGAAAATAATTTCTTCTCATAAGACAAATTAAAATCATGAAAATAAAGCTAAATATCTTAGCCATCACAATAAAAGTAAAAGGGTAAGCCTATCAGTAAAAATATTTTCTCAGACTTAAATTGAACATTTGGCTATTTTTAAATGTCCAACGACATGCTTTTATACCTAAATGAAAACTATTTGCAATGAAAGTTTGAAAGTACAAGTGTTTAAAATATATACAGCAAATATTAACCAAAAAGAAATTGTATCCTTATGGTAATATCACATGTGAGACTTTGAACCCAAAATTACTATTCATAAAGAGCATTATCTACTGATTAAAGGAAATCAAGATGATATATAACAATCCTAAGTCAATAAACCTAATAGCATATATAATATAAAAGGAAGAAAAAAGTCAGAATTGCAAAGACAAATCCACAGTCACAAGATTGTAATGCATTCCTCAACTCTTTGCTTCCTTAAATTCAAATCACTGCATACATCCTCCAAAACCATACAGGTCAACAGCAAAGCAAATAAAACCACACACTTGTCCATATGTAGAGCATAATGGAAGATAGAGAATACTATCCTCCATTTCAATTTACATGTAAAAGAATAGTCCAGAATCAGTACAGCCAGATCAGAGTCCATGATGGAACAGAATCAGGAGAGGATTACCTGGAAGAGAGGAGAGGTGGTAAGTTCCTAGCGGGGATGGAACACAGATGACATTGCCCACAGGAAGACAGCGTCCTTTCCTGATGAGGAACTACAGAGGACACAACTGAGACCAGAGGAATCTGAACAATGGCTTTCCAAGAAAGACTCTAGGACGAGAATGGCAGTTTGGGGAATGCACTGATTCTGGGGAGGAGTGGGGCAACTAGAAGGTAAAGAAAAAGAGGGAGAAACCAAACACGGAAATTAAGAATTCTAGAACTGTAAGATTGTATGGCAATATTAGACACCCCTCCCACCCACACTTCACCATCCCTCACCACCTCAGAAAAGTGTCATTAATTAAATAAGCTTTACTTCACTGTTACAGCAGAAGAGGGCACTCTTGAACTAAGATATTGAGCAAACTGCCCAAACTTTCATTCTCCCTGGGCAGAATTACCTATGATTGCTGTTAGTCCAGGAAAATCCAATATACTTGAAATGAACAGAAAAAAAGTAATATTACTATGAGAAGAACACAAAAAATGGTAATAAAAACTAAGCTCATGAAAATCCTCCCCAGAAATATTCCCAGTCATAGAAGTCATCCACATCCATCAACATTTCTATTTAATAATGTATTGAACAGCCTAGAAAATGCAGCAAAGCAAGAAAAATTAGCATAAGGATAGTATAACAGTTGGAATAATTTTCATCTTCCATGGACAAAAGATTGTTAACACTTAAAAATCCAAGAGAATTTACAAGTCATGACAGCAGACAAATTTCAACAAAGTTGTTGGATATAAGATCACTATACAAAAATAGCATACTCATATAGCAGTAACAAGAAATTAGAAAGCATAAAGTGGAAATATTCCATTTATATTTGCAACAAAATCTAAGTTTCCTATAAGAATATATATAGCAGAAGATAAATAAAACATTTATGGAGAAAATATAAAATTTTGTTGAAAAACATAAAACCTTTATCTATAGGTGGGATGGTTCAATATGTTGACAATTATTCCATCCAACAAATTTAAACCACTGCCAATCCAAATACCAATAAGATGTTTTGTGGAACTTGACTAACAAATCCAAATATGACTCTATAAAGTGTCGAGAAGAGCCCAGACAACTTTGAAAAAGAATAGGATAGTTAAACTCACTCTTGTAGATATCAAGCTTTAACATAAAACTGTAGTAATTAAGACAATGTTGTATCAGTGCAAGGATATACAAATAGACCAACTGAGTAGAATATAGAGCCCAGAAATAGATCCACTTAAATATGGGAATATTTTGTTTGATGAAAATGGTTTAACATTTCCATCATAAATAAATACATTTATTTCCAATAATTAATTCATCAAATTTTTATTGTAAATTGAAAATTTGTAATCATTTATATTTATGGAATATAAAGAAACTCTTACATATATATTCAAGGGAATGTGTGTAAGTACATTTATTACAGACTTATTTATAATAGTGAAAATTTGGAAGCTAATGTCTTACAATAGACTGAATATATTGGATAGCTATATAAATCATGACAAATTACTTTTTATTTATTTATTTATTTATTTATTTATCGAGTTGGAGTCTCACTCTGTCGCCCAGACTGGAGTGCAGTGGTCACTCCCAACCACTGCAGCCTCGACCTGCTGGGCTCCGGTGATCTTTCTGCCTCAGCCTTCCAAGTAGCAGGGACTACAGGCGCATCATGCCCGGCAAATTTTCAGCCTGTAATCCCAGCACTTTGGGAGGCTGAGGCGAGAAGATTGCCAGAGCTGCTGTTTGGAGACCCAGCACATACTTCTCAAACAAACGAGAATGTATTCTCAAGGGTTTATTTGTTTGAGAAGTTTCTGACTTTGTATGGTCTTTATTGCTGCAAGCATTTTATGGTAACATGGTACTCAAATGCTGATTAACATAGAGGTTATCTATAAAAGACACATTATGGGCCCAGAGCAGTGGCTCAGGCCTCTAATCCCAGCACTTTGGGAGGCAGAGGCAAGAGGATTGCCTGAGCCCAGGGCATCGAGACCTACCTGGGCAACTTGGTGAGAGTTCATTTCTACAATAAATCAAAAAATTAGCCGGGTGTGGTGGCTGACACCTGTGGTGTCAAATACCTGGAAGGCTGGGGTGGAAGGATCACTGAGCCCAGTAGGTTGAGGCTGTGGTGACTGTGAGCGTGCCACTGCACTCCAGTCTGGGCAACCAAGTGAGACTCCAACTAAAAAATGGAAGGAGGGAAGGAAGGAAGGAAAGAAAGGAAGGGAGGGAGGGAGGGAGGAAGGAAGACATGCAAACATCCAACAAGGAATCACAGTGATGAAGAGTGGACAGTCATACAAGGACATATAAAAAGGATAATATGGCAGAGACTGCTCCATGGCAACCATTATGCATTTTCCCCTTCATCTTTAGAAAAGCCCCCCATTTTTTCCTGGCACAGGGATCTCCAAAATAAGGGACTACATCTCCAGGCCTCTCTGGAATTAAATGGGTTCCCATGGGCAAGTCCTGGCCAAAGGAAAAATTTGAATGTTCCTTGTGCTGGCAGGAATGCAGCCAGAATGACTAACACCAGAGCAGATATCTTGCACCACAACGTGGAAACCACACATTGAGGACAATTGGACAGCCAAAGAGGTGGGTACTGGGTCCCCTATGCCTTGTGAAACGTCCCTACCCACCTTAGAAGGACACTCCAGACCTGCGGAATATAAGAAACAAAGTCATGAAGACACTCTTATTTGAGGTGTTCTTGTTTTCAGCAGAACTTAATCCTAATCACTACGAATGAGTCGAGGATTGGAGCCTGTTTTGTTTGCTTGAGTAGACTGGGGGTTTAAGACATGGTACCAGTCTTTAAGCCTCTGAAGATTTAAAGCATGATGACACTTTTTTTTTTAGTTGGAGTCTTACCGTCATCTAGGCTAGAGTGCAGTGGCATGCTCCTGGCCACCAGGATCTGTCTCAGTTTTCCAAGTAGTTGGAACTACAGGCACGTGCCACCACGCCTGACTGTGGGACAGCTTTTCTAAAATTTCAAGTCATTCCACAGCAACCATTTATTGACCATTGCCAGGTGTAATGGAGGTTAACGGATGACTAAGGCATAGTTCCTAGCTTCAAAAATCTTAACCTGGACCAGTGTTGTTCAAAGTAGCTGTGATGAATGAACTGTTTGTCATTTTTTTGCTTTGTCTTGTTTTTTTGAGTCGACGTCTCACTGTGTCGCCCTGGCTGAAACGCTGTGGCACCATCAAGAGAGTCCCAGTTTACTCAGGAGGCTGACGTAGAAGGTTAGCCTGAGCCCAGGAGTTGGAGTCTACACTGAACGCTGATCCTGCACTGTACCCCAGGCTGGCAACAGAGTGAGACTCTGACTCAAAAACAAACAAAAGTCAATGTTAGGAAAAATTGAGGAGATACTTCAACAAAATGGAAAGCATGATCCTGGATTAAATCTGGAAAAAATTATTACAGGCGTCCGTACTCGGGTTCTAGCACTGGCTTTGAACCCCGCCCGGCCACCGTGTCAGAACAGGCCATCTCCCTTGCCAAGGACTTTCTAACCGGAGGCCTCACCGCCGTATTTAACGGTTGTGGCCCGGATCCAGTGGGTCCTGCCGGTTCCGCAGGCGAGCACGCCAGCAAGCAGGTCGCGGCCCACAACAGTTCCAGGCATCGTGGGCCGCGTCGCGTACATCCCCCGCGAGCCGGGCCAACTGTCCTTCGTGAGGAGCAACCTGGCCACCGTCAGTCACGACTCCCCACTCAAGCACTCAAGGTCACCTTCAAGGACAAGCGCAAGCAGACCCTCCCGGCGGCGTGGCCACGCACACGTAGTTCTGGCCGGACTTGGCGGGCAGCTGATGCGGGCAAGCCGGGCAGCGAGCGCGAGTTCAAGGCCTAGGGCACCGTCTGGTGAAGACCACCAAGCTGACAGCGCGGGGCCTGTGTGCCAGGGCTTCAGCATCTCGGCGCAGGACATCATCACCCACGCGCCGCCTGCTTTGACATGGACACAGCCAAGGGCATGCTCTCCGAACCCGAGAACAGCCACGTGGTGGTCAGCTGGATGGTCGCGCAGACCGTGATGGACATCCGGGCGTGGTGTCTGAGCCCTGGACATGGTGTGGCCACGAAGAATGTTGCAGTCGGGTCATAAAGGGGCCGACATCGTATACCCAGGCACCCTCACTGCTGGAGGCAGATTGTCGAGGACGTCGGGTTGGGCAAGGCTTTCCTCAGGGGCGCCTGGTCGGACGTCCTGCGGGCGTGGGCGGCGTCTTCGTGTGAGTCCTGTACCCCGAGCTGAAGAAGGTCGTTGAGGCCCCTCCCATAGACGCGGGAACAGGACGCCTCCGAGAGCTCACCGGTGAGGACCACGGACTTCGAGAGATTCCAGGCCAGACCCCGTCTGGAGAGGCTGGGGTCTAGAGGGGCTTCCACTGTTGATGGAGGGGGATCGTGGCATCGATGGGACAGGTCAGCCACCCGATTAGGGTCCGGGCGCTTGTAGGGCCCACGGGGCACGTATTTGTTCCCCGAGAATTGTGTCTCTCATCTATACCAAGCATTAGCTCCTCTGGCACAGACAAATGCTAGGTTCGGTTCTGACTGCATTTTGCAGACAATAAAACCATGGCACTGAGAAAATTGTTATAAAGGACAGTATTGAGACATTTGGTAAAATCTGACTATGAACCATAGGTTAGAGTAATAGTATTATAAGTAACAATGTTAAATTTTCTGAATTTGATCATTGTATGATGGTTATTAAAGAACATCTTTGTTCTTAAGTGATGTCCATTCACATATTTAGAGTAAAGGATCACAACGTCTGCAACTTAATTCTGAAATGCTTCAGTAAAAAAAGAATTATGCCTGTAGTCCCAGCTACTTGGGAGGCTGGGTCAGGAGGATCGCTTAAGGCCAGGAGTTGGAGGCTGCAGTAAGCTATGATCTTTAGGGGGGAAAAAAGTTCACAGTGAGAGAGAGTGAGAGTGGGGCATATTAGATAGAATTCATTGTACTACTATTGTGACCTGTTGGGAAAGATTTGAAAGATTGTTTTTGTTTTGTTTAATCCAAACTATCAGGCAAATACACAACTAAATGCACTGTGTGAACCCAGATAACACCTCAACCCAGAGAAAGTGTATTAGGGAGTCAATGTCAAAATTTGCAGAATAGCTCATAGAATTGTATCAATGTTAATTTGCCAATATAAAAATTTCACTATAGTCATATAACAAGTTAATATTTGGAGAAGCTAGGTGAAGGGCATATGGGAATTCTTTGTACTATTTTTGCAAGTTTACTAAGTCTGAAATTATTTAAAATTGAGAAATTAGAAGTCCTGATACCTCATCCAGTACTTTCCACTACACCATCATCATGGACTCTGTCAGTGTGATATCTTATTAAATGGCTCCTGAGTTAAATTGAAATAGTTCCTATATATTACACAAACACTGGGTGGTGGGTGTGGGGCTGTAACTATTCTCAAGTCTCATATAAATAATCTTAGATCCTTCATAGTATCTGTCCTGGTTTCCTCTCAGGTGTGGACTTCTTTCTCTTTCTCTTTTTTTTTTTTTTTTTTTTGAGTTATAAGTCTCACTCTGTCATCCAGGCTCTAGTGCAGTCGCAGGCTCACAGCCATGCCAGCCCTGGCCTGCTGGGCTCAGGCATCCTCCCACCTCAGCCTTCCAAGTAGCTGGAACTACAGGCATGCACCACCATGCTCTGCTGATTTTTTTAATTTATTGTAGAGATGAGGTCTCGCCAAGTTGCCCAGGCTGGTCTCGAACCCTTGTACTCAGGCAATTCTCTTGCCTCCAGCTCCCAAAGTGCTGGGATCAGAGGCATGAGCCACCACACATGGCAGAGTTTTCTAATGTTGAAAATAGTTGGTGTGCTTTTCCACATGATTTCCTAGTAGATGTCAAACTTTTTTGTACATTTGAATCACCTGGAGATCTTTAGGAAATGCCATTTTGGGAGACCAAGGTGGAAGGAATGCTTGAGCTCAGAAGTTCAAGACTGGCCTGGGCAACACGGAGAGACGCTGTCTCTGTAAAACACATAAAAATTTACTGGGTGTCGTGGCAGACACCTGTGATACCAGCTACTTGGGAGGCTGAGTCCAAGAATCCCTTGAGTCCAGGAGGTTGCAGAATCTGCCTAAGTGTGAGTGCCTCATCGAAGTGGAGGACATGATGGGATGAGGCACAAGCCAGACCCCGCTTGTGTCCTCACCTACATCCGTTGTTGTACAAGCACGTGCAGCGCTTTGAGTAGAGCCCTAGGGCCTGGAGAGCTGGAGAGCAAGCCCAGGAAGAGCCAGGGGGAAAAAAAAAGAAAAAGAATCCGAGCCCCCGGAGGAAAAGGAAAAGCCTTGGGATCCACTTTCCTATATTCTCCCGCCTTATAATCCTCAAGAAGACCAGGAGTGTAAGGGGAGAGAATGGGCAGGAACAAGGATCTATCAGCAATTCCGGAGTCAAAACCCCCAAGCTCCCGACATAGTTATCCTAACTTGAAAAGGAAATTGAAACAATGCCAGAAGGGTATTAAATGGTTTCCCTTTCCTCCTGAGGATCCAGGCAAAAAGTCAAAACTATTCCCCTTAAGGAAAGTCCCACCAGAACAAGGAGAAATTGGTTTTATGAATACTCCACTCACCAACCAGTACAGAAGTAAAACATTTTTAAAAGCAAATGAAATCACTCCTGGAGAACCCACTAGAATTGACTGATCAAGTTACTCAAGTCCTTAAACCTAACATATATATTTGCGTGAAACTAATGTCAATTATAAATATCTTGTTTACTGGGGAAGAAAAAGGAATGATTAGGCAAGCAGCTATGTCCATCTGGGAACAAAATCACCCCCCAGCCTCAGGTGTACAGCCTGCTGAACAAAAGTATCCAAAAACTGACCCAAATGGGACAATAAAAACCTAGGAAATAGGGTAAGAATGCAAGACTTGAGGAAAATAATGATTAAGGGCATTCGAAAATCTGCCCCAAAGTCTCAAAATGTTTCTACAGCTTTTGAAATTCAGCAAAAACAGGGAGAAAACTGAAAACTGTCACAGCTTTTTATACAATGACTCAGGGACCAGATGAGAAAATATTCTGGATTAGATCCTGAAAACCCTGTAGGACAAGAACTGTTGAAAGTAAACTTTCGTTACTAGAAGGTGGCCAAGCATTGCTAAAAAGTTACAAAAGCTAGAGAGATGGAATGAAAGGCCCATTAAAGAGATGTTCAGGAAGGCACAGAAAGTGTTTGTTAGATGAGACAAAACAAACAAAAAACAAAGGCAGAAAGCTCAAATTCTGATAAGTACTGTCAAAAAGGTGGTTCAGAAACAAAGGAATGGGAGACGCCCATGGACATCCAAAAGCCAGAGAGAGCAAGCTAGAGAATGAAGCAAGCCTGAAAGGAATGGGACAGGAAATTTTAATCCAAAGGAAACTTAAAAAGTTTGGGGGCTTAATAAGATATTGTAAATTGTGGATTAAATCTATGCAACTAAAACTATAGGCTTATATTCTAAACTATTAAAAGAGGCCCCAACCTTTCTTAAGTTGACTGAGGAAAAATTAAAAATTTTTAAGGAACAAAACTGAAAGCAAGCCTTACTTACCACTCCTGTCCTAGCCCTCCCTTCTTTAGAAAAACCAATTTTTAGAAGAATATGTTTTGGCTATTTCCTCTAGCTTATCATCTCTTAGATTGAAAGTGTTCCTTGCTCAAACCCCTCCTCTTGAGTTTACAGTTTACCAGTTCCAACCCGGAGACTGGATGCTGATCAAGTCCTGGAAGGAGACTAAGCTCCAACCAAGCTGAGAAGGACCCTATCAAATGTTTCTGACAACTGAGACGGCCATGTGAACAGCTGAAAAAGGGTGGATGCATCATACCCACGTCAAAAAATCACCAACCGGAAAAAAAAAATATTGCTCATGTCCTAGTCCAGATCTGGAAAGGTTGGGACCCCAGGAAATTGTTTGGGGGATGCTTCTAACTTTTGGGGAATTTAAAACAATCGTAGGTATTATACTTATAATTTTGGGAATGTATCTAATTCTGCCCTGACTAGCTCCCTTAGTCATAAGGTCTGCCACTGAAGAAGGATCCGAGCGATTAAATGACAGCCCACCAACTCAAATTAACAAAGGAGAGGTTTATTAGTCAAGGCTCTGCTGGCCAGCGGCCGCTTGCAGGAAACTAGTTCCCAGCAAGGACCCCGAGCTGCAACACAGAGCTGTTTTATGTAGTTTAGATTTACATCCTGGCAGGCTAAAGATAGAACTTGGGACTTCCCAGGGCTCTTATCGCAACATTCTGGAGGCATGGGCAAGCAAGCAAGTTTACAGAAGCAGATGTAGCTGGTCATGCAGGTGCGGCAGATAAAGGTACAATTAATTGCGTAATGTCTGCAGAGAAAGTTTCCAGGGAAGGAGTAATGCCTGCCTCAAGGTTAGAGATATTCCTAACCCCAAAATTAGTCATTACAAGAAGATCTTTAAATCCTCACTCTAAAATAGGATGTGTAAGCCATCATTATTGAATGGTTTTTAAAACATAATAAATATTGATAAATGTGGATTGGATTCTGAGAACTGGTTTTCCTTATTAAAAGAAGAAACAGTCGTGGAAATGTTTTTCTCATTAATTCCAAAAAACAATTGTTTTCAGAGGATACTGAATGGTCTTTCATTCAGACCCATTTTAGGCACAAGCTAACACGTAAACACACATAATCCATCAAAAACTGGCCTTTCAATTAAAGAGTTTCTAAATATATTGCAAGTCTGAAAACTCTCAAATGTACCAGCAGAGGCTGAGCCAACAGCTTCAGGAAAAGGGATGGATTTCATTGAAAAGGGGTTCCACTTCTTTCTTCAGCTCCAGAGCTTATTCATTCTTAGGCCCTGGAACTGGGCATGGAGGCTCAGACAGAACTATCAGGAAGTCACTATAACCATGACACAGGAATAAAAGGTATTCTGGGAATTAACTGGATTCACACTGTTGTCCTTAAAATCAGACATTTAGCTTCTGTTTTATCTCTTATGTAAATCTTTTAGAAAATAACCCTGTTTTAATAAAGTCACTAGTCTAAATTACTAATACAACAGGCTCCCTTGGAGAAAATATGAATAGCTTGGGATTGTGAAGGAAGGAAAGACTTTGTTTGAAAGGCCTCATAATAAGTCCCATGAGGCTGGCGGCTGTAAAACTTTATGACTGAAAATGGTACTAGACAGCCTATATTCCTCAAAGCTTTCTCCAGCAATTAAGAAGGTGCATTAGAAATACAGTATTGGAAATCCAATATGAAAGTGGAAAAATGAGAGAATGCATGAGAGGAAAGGACTCGGTTAAATCCCAGATCTGCCAGGCATGGAGGCTCACACCTGTAATCCCAGGCTTAAGGAGGTAGTGGCTAGAGGACTGCCTGAGCACAGGAGTTTTAGATCAGCCGGGCTACTTGGTGACACCTTGTCTCTACAATAAAAAATTTTAAAAAAATTAGCCGAGTGTGGTGGCACGCATCTGTAGTTCCAGCTACTTGGAAGGCTGAGGCAGAAGGATCACCTGAGCCCAGCAGGTCGAAGCTGCGGTGGCCGTGAGCGTGCCACTACACTCCAGCCTGGACAACAGAGTGAGACTCTGAATCAAATAAGAAAGAAAGGGTAAAATTCCAAAGGAAAGTAAATCCAAATCACTTTAACAATTGCAGGGTCAGCGTGGACTGCAAAATAAGCAAAGCAACATGGTACAAGACAGATCACAGGCTGTATATATAGATCATGCTCCCATGCACAGGAAATCTAAAGCATGGAAAGGAATTTAATTAAATAACATATACTGTGACATCACTAAAATGGTACATTTAAAATGGACTGAAGTTGAACAGCCAGCCTAGGCAGCATCGAGAGACCTTATCTCTACAAAAAACTGAAAAAATTGGATGGGCATGGAGGTGGTGTGCATCTTGGGAGGCTAAGCCAGGAGGATCACTTCAGCCCAAGAGTTGGAGGCTGTGGTAAGCCGTGAGAGTGGCCACTCCAGTGTGGGCAACAGAGTGAGATCCTGACACAAAAAAATTAAATAAATAAAATAAAATGGAACAGAAAAACATGTAAAATACAATGGCTCATGGGCGAGACCAAAGAGAGCTAGATGCAGTTTTATTTTTCCTCTATCCCTCGATTTTGTTTGTTTGTTTGTTTTTGAGTCAGAGTCTCACTCTGTTGCCCAGGCCGGAGTGCAGTAGCACATTCAGGGCCACCGCAGCCTGGATCTGCCGGGCTCAGGTGATCCTTCCACCTCAACCTTCCAAATAGCTGGGACTACAGGTGCAAGCCACCACGCCCGGCTAAATTTTGGTTTATTGTACAGATAAGTTCTCACCAAATTGCTCAGCCTGGTCTCAAACCCCTGGGCTCAGGCAATCCTCTTGCCTCCACTTCTCAAATTGCTGAGATTACAGGCATGAGCCACCATGCCTGGCTTCACTCTCACTTTTGAATCACTTGGACAAGGCATAACTTTAAAATCATGTTGAAAAATAAATCATTACTCATTTAAAAACCCATAGACGCCGGGCGTGGTGGCTCATGACTCTAGTCCCAGCATTTTGGGAGGATACCTTGAGCCCAGGGGTTCGAGAACAGCATTGGCAACTTTGCAACACCTCATCTCTGCAATGAATAAATTTTAAAAATTAGCCAGGTGTGTTGGTGAGTGACTGTAGTTCCAGCTACTTGGAAGCCTGAGGCAGAAGAATCACCTGAGCCCAGCAGTCAAGGCTGCGGTGGCCGTGAACGTGCTACTGCACCACCAGCATGGGCAATAGAGTGAGACTTCAACTCCTAAAAAACAAAAGAACACAAAAACCCATAGAACTTGTTAAAAAAAAAATAGTAGCTGTGACATGGCTCATTAAAAGAAAAACCCATGGAGTGGCAAAATTATAAGAGTTATAAAATCAACATTTTAATGTTTTGAGAGAGATATTCATAAATCTGGAAAGGCTTGGGAAATATTCCTATTACCAAGGATTTAAAAAATGAGAATCCCAAATGTGCATAGCAAAAGTCAAATCTATTTCTAGCAACAGATTTTAAACAAATTATGACCAAAACGAAATGTGTTTTCATAGGCAGACAGAGCCTTGAGGGCGCAGGAGGGTAAGAAGTACAGGGTCAAGGGCTGACGGGCCAGCGTAGTGGCTCGGGCCTGTAATCCCAGCACCTTGAGAGGCTGAGGCTGGAGGATCAGTTGAGTCCAGGAGTTTGAGACCAGCCTGGGCAACATAGCAAGACCTCATTAAAGTAATAATAATAATATTGTTATTATTATGAAATGTTTGTACAAAGGACTGGCTGACAACCAAGCTGGTTGGTGCATGGAGCATCACCAAGAGTGTGACTGACATCAGTTAAAATGTAAACTAGAAGCCCTGCAGTGAAACTGTCAACATCTAGAAACAGGAAATGATTTTTTTTTTTTTTTACATAATTCTGCAGGCAACAGTTTTTAAAAAAAGCTAAATTCCTAAAATGAAATCAGAAGTTGCACTGGTTTTGTTTTGCTTTGCTTATGTCTCAATAAACAGGTTGGCACTGCGGGAAACCATAAACCCAAGTTTTTCAGCGTGATGTCTTCACCACTTGCTGCTGCTTGGTCTGGCTCAGTTCTCAGATCTTCTAAAACATGGATACTAATTCATTAGCTGGGAGTGGTGGCATGCACCTTAGTTCCAGCTACTTGAAGGATCGTCTGATCCCAGCTGGTCGAGGCTGTGTTGGCCATGAGCGTGCCACTGCACTCCGGCCTGGGCCACAGAGTGAGACTTCAACTCAAAAAATAAAAGTAAAGAAATGGTTACTAAGTCAGAGCCAACCACTTATGTTAAAAATAAATTCAGAAGTGGTTAGGGAAAGATTGAAATCCTGCTAATAACATTGTGCTTTTTAAAAAGTCAAGGAAAATTTCTGATTTCCTCCCAATTTCACACCATGAAAGCAGGTTGTCATTACGGTCTTCCCATTCCATCACCCACAAGGAACAAAAAAAGAAACTTTGTGTTTTACTTAACACACCTTAGTCTCCCAACTCCAACAAAAACTAACGAATTTAAAAAGTATTATTAAGGCCGGGCATGGTAACTTATGCCTGGAATCTCAGCATGTTGTGAGGTTGAGGCGAGAGGATTGCCTTAGCTCAGATGTTCAAGACCAGCCTGGGCAACATGGTGAGAACTTGTCTCTACAAAAATAATGAATAAATAAAATATGTGCAGTTTAAACAACAGCCACAAAAAGTATTATTAAGCTGAGGCACCAGTGGTTAAGGGTGAAGATGGCCTTCTCTAGCAGGTTCTTTAGGGGATAAAAATCTTGCATGAAAACGATGAAGCTGGCACCTCACTCTAGCTCTTTCTTAATTTCTTCTGGATTGTGTGGCACAGCTAGAAAACAAAGTTTAAAACATATGCACTAACCGGAACTGGGCTTTTCAAAACGTAACTTGAAAGAAAATAGATTTCGTGCTGAATATGGTGGCTCACATCTGTAATCCCAGTACTTTGTGAGGTGGAGGCGAGAGGATTGCCTGAACTCAGGGGTTCAAGACCAGCCTGGGCAACCTGGCCAGATCTCTTTGCTACAATAAATTTTAAAAAAAGAAAAAGAAATTAGCCATGTGTGGTGTTGCATGCCTGTGGTTCCAACTTGAACCATGACAGGATTGGCTGAGCTCGGGTGTTCGTGACTAGCCTGAGCAACATGGCCAGGCCTTGTATCTACAATAAGTAAAAAAATTAGGTAAGTGTGGTAGCATGTACCTGTGGTTCTAGCTACTTGGAAGGAAGAGGTGAAAGGATTGCCTGAGCCCAGCAGGTCAAGGCTGAGGTGGCCACTGCACTCCAGCCTGGGTGACAGAATGAGAATCCTACTCCAAAAAAAAAAAAAAAAAAAGAAAGAAAGAAAATAGATTTTTTAAATCCCCTCTTCTGTTAGCTAGGCCATCTGAAAAACTATATTATCACAGCTGGGAGTGGTGGCTCTCACCCATAATCCTAGTACTTTGGGAGGCAGAGGCGAGAGGATTGCCTTAGCCCAGGGGTTCGAGACCAGCCTGGGCAACTTGGCAAGATCTTGTCTCTACAATAAATTAATTAATTAATTAACTTAGCCAGGTGTGGTGGTACACACCTGTGGTCCCAGCTACCTGGAAGGCTGACGCAGAAGGATCACCAAAGGCCAGAAAGTTGAGGCTGTGGTAGCCGTGCACAAACCACTACACTCCAGCCTGAATGACAGAGTAAGAAAGACTTCAACACACACAAACACACACAAAACTACATAGTCACAAAACATTGAAATTTTATTTATATTTGTCCTCATATGAAAGACAGATTTTCATTTAGGCTTATAGTAATACAAATCTGTTCAATTAACATAAAAAATAATGCTGTTGTAACAAATCTTGGTGAAAATAAAACGTATGGCCATGTCTCAGAGGATTTTTTTTTTTTTGCCACCACTTCTAAATTGCAGCTGTCTTTAGTGAGAGTTAAATATTCAAAAGAAGCACCATCTTTGAAATTCATATGTTAATTACATATACAAGCTGAGCATCCCAAATATGAATATCTGAAATCTGAAAAGCTCCAACATTGGAAACTAAACTTTATTAGTGTCAACATGATGTCCAAAGGAAAAGCTCTTTGGAGCAATTCAGATTTCAGATTTGGGATACCCATAAAAGTATAATGCAAATATTCCAGAAGCTGAAAAAATCTGAAATCCAAAACATTTCTGATCCCAAGAATATCACAAAAGAGATACTCTACCTGTACCTAAGTATACTATAAAATGTACATGCCTCATGAAATTTCATATGAGAAACAAGCTTCAAATTACTAATACATACCACTAAGCTAAACCAAAGACTATTTAATAACTACAGAAATATGAAGAAGAATTGTACATATTAAACACAGGACCAATACTTTATTTTTATTTATTTATTTTTTTGAGTTAGAGTCTCACTCTCTCTCCCAGGCTGGAGTGCAGTGGCATGCTCATGGCCACCCAAAGCTTTGACCTGCTGAGCTCAGATGATCCTTCTGCCTCAACCTTCCAAGTAGCTGGAACCACAGGTACACGCTACCACACCCACCTAATTTTTTTATTTATTGTAGATACAAGGCCTGGCCATGTTGCTCAGGCTGGTCTTCAACCCCCGAGCTCAGCCAATCCTGTCATCTCCACTTCCTACAGTGCTGGGATTACAGGCGTAAGCCACCATGCCTTCCCTAGGACCAATACTTTATAACAGAGCTGAAAAGAATACCATGTGAAACTTTCTCAGAAACAATACTCATTCATAGATGCCCAGTATTCACAAAAACTGGAATTCCTTCAATCCTTAAGTTATTTTAGATTTCATAATTATTTTCTGAAATATAAATTACAATAATTTGCTGATAACTGTGAGATATTTCTACATTAATATTCATCTTATTATTTACTCCTGCCAAAAAACTATTTAAGAAATTTCTCTGGCCAGGCACAGTAGCTTATGTCTATAATCCCAGCACTTTGGAAGAACAAGACAGGAGGATCACTTGAGACCAGGAGTTGGGACCAACCTGGGAAACATAGTCAGACCCCATCTTGAAAGTAAAAAAGAAATGAAAATTAGGCAGGCATGGTGGCATGTGTCTGTAGTCCCAACTCCAGTCCTAGCAACTTTGAAGACTAAGGTGGGAGGACCACTTGATCCCAGGAGTTAGAGATAACAGTTAGCTGTGATTATGCCACCACACTCTAGCCAGGGCAACAGAGTGAGACCCTGTCTCTAAGAAAAGAAATTTATCTAAGCTCTTCTCTAATTATTTTCTGATTTATCCGCAGTTCATCTAAAATCCTTTTCAAAAGAATGTCTATCTTACCTGTTTCTGGTCACAGAAAGAAGTCATCGACAAGAGAATATTCCAAACCATTTTTCTACATAGCCTATAAACAATAGAGATACAAATTCTATTCTGTCTCTATTACCATGTTGAGTGGTTTATGTGACTTTTTAAAAACTGTATAAGGAAAACTTTTCTAAATTGCCATATCTAATTTTGGGTGCCAGGCATGGTACCTCATGCCTGTTTTCCTAGCACTTTGGGAGGCTGAGGTGGGAGGTTCACTTGACCTCAGGAGTTCAAGAGCAGCCTAGGCAACACAGCAAGACCTCATCTTTACCCCCCCACCCCCCGCCACACACACACAATCAAAAATTAGCCAGGCATAGTGGTGTGCATCTATAGTCCCAGCTACTCAGGAGTCTGTGGCAGTAGTATCAGGAGGTCGAGGCTGCAGTGAGCCATGATCCTGCTGCTGCACTCCAACCTGGGCAAGAGTGGGACCCTAACTCAAAAACAAAAAAAGAAAAAAAAAATGCATTCCTATTACACAGAGTTAGAAAAGTTGATTTCCCAACATCCCTTGCAGCTAGGGATTCAGATATGATTAGTGTAATCATTCACAAGCATGCATGTGAGACTTTCTCAAAACTAAGTCACATAGGGTGAGGGCAGGAGAGAGGGATCCATTTTTTTCAGAACAATGTGGATAGAAGCAGTGTGACTCTGCAGCTGGCCACTGTTCACAGCCTCCTATTCAGTGGGCAGCCCGGATCTGACAGGAAACTTCTTGAGTACTCAAAAGCAGCAGTTCCTTGGGCCGTCCATTCTTGTGCCGTAGTGCCTGGAAGCTCAGCCCAGGTTGCCTCTTCAGCCCTTCCAAGATTCTGTGAGCTATCTCACCTCCTGCATCAGTCCCCTTCTGCTTATAGCTAAAAAAGTTTCCATGCCCTCCAACCGATTCTCGAGCTATCCAGAATTTGGTGGCTAGAAGTAAGGTGCCGCAACTCAAAGGACTCTAAATACGGAGTTGACTTGGCTTGGGAGGTAGGGCTTTGGGCAGTGAGACCTCCTACCAAGTGAGGCCAAGATGCCAGGGACAGTGGCGGGAGAACTAGAAAGTGCTGGCATGTGTTGGCTGCTTCTTGCCTCTGTCAGCAAAGCCTTTCAAGAGAAATGTGACCCAGGCTAAGGTCGGCAAGACTGCAGAGACTCAAGGGAATACAGCATTGCTGAGGGAACTGCTCTCTGTCTGCAACATAAGCTGGCAAGATCCCAAACTGGAGTCATGAAGAAAAGTCAACTATTACTGTACGTACTCCAAACAGAAGCATGTATAAGCAAAGACTCTGAAGGAGCTGCTAACGCTTCCTCAACATTTGTCAAGAGCCTTCCCTTAAGAACTTTCTGCTAAGTAATAGGAGCCCAGATGAAGACGTTCGTTCGCTGTCCCAACCAAGACTATTGTCTGAAAGGATCTCAAGTAGGTACCATTCCTCCAAGAACCAAGGGGATGAAGCAGCACAAAGGCCAGCAAGTATATGATGAGGCTCTTTGTTTACAGTGATGTCTTTTAACTATGTTAAAACGATGTGTTGACTGTGGTTACTCATGGGTGTGACTGAAGAACACAGACCAGAAACTTACTATGTTTTTAAGGCACGGTTCTGCCAAGAAAAAAAATAAAACATTAACAATTAAAATAAAAATTCCAACTTGGCCTGCAACATTGTGTAGCTATTAGGTATTTAAAATAATTTCTGGCTGAAAACAGTGGCTCACACCTGTAATCCCAGTTCTTTGGGAGGTCAAGGCAGAAGCCCAAGGATATGAGACCAGCCTGGGCAACATAGTGAGACCCTGTCTCTACAAAAAGTTTAAAAATTAGTCAGGCTTAGTGACATGCTCCTGTAGTCCCAGCTACATGGGAGGCTGAGGTGGAAGGATCCCTTGAAACTGTGGTAAACTATGATCACACCATGTATATTCTCAGCCTGTGCAACAGAACAAGACCTTGTCTCTAAAAAAAAAACATTTAAAAAAAATCTCCAAGTCCTCAAGTTCATAACAACAAGAAGTGTTTTTGGCTGTTCTACAGTGATTTTTTTTTTTTAGTTGGGCCAGTCCTGATGGCTCAAATCTGTAATCCCGGCACTTTGTGAGGCAGAGGAGAGATGATTGCCTGAGCTCACAGATTTGAGACTAGCCTGAGCAATATGATGAGACCTCATCTCTACGATAAATCAAAAAATTAGTTGGGTGTGGTGGTGAATGCCTATAGTTCCAGCTACTTGGAAGGCTAAAGTGGAAGAATTGCCTGAGCCCAGCAGGTAGAGGCTGCAGTGGCTGTGAGCGTGCCACTGCACTCCAGCCTGGGTGACAGTGTGAGACTCCAACTCAAAAAAATAAAAAAATAAAATGTTTAAAAATTGGAAGGGCCTGGTGACACATGCCTGTAATCCCAGCATTTTGAGAGGCCGAGGAGATAGGATTACTTGAGCCTCGGAGTCAAGACTAGTCTGAGCAACATAGTGAGACCTTCTCTCTACAAAAAAAATTCAAAAACCAACCAGACATGGTGGTGCGTGCCTGGAGTCCCAGCTACTTGGGAGTCTCAGGGAGTATAGTTGCTTGAGGCCAGAAGCTCCAGGCTGCAGAGAGCCGTGATCGTTGCCAGTGGATTCCAGTCTATGCGACAGAAAGAGACCTGACTCAAGAAGAAAAAGGAAGTCAATGCTAAGGCTGTCCAGCCTCCAAGAAGGATATACCTTACAACGCCCATTCAAACATGTCCTTGAAAATGAATGTACATTAAAAATCGCCCAGAGAGTGAAACCAAAGACCCCTGAGGACATTAGATAAGAGAGTTCCTCTCATTGGGGCTGACTGAGTGGCAAACCAGAAATCTACCATGGCCTACAGCAGAGAGACTTCACTATTTTTGCCAAGCAGTACTTTTTTTTTTTTTTAGTCAGAGTGTCACTCTGTTGCCCAGGCTGGAGTGCAGTGGCATGCTCACGGCCACCACAGCCGCGACCAGCTGGGCTCAGGTGATCCTTCTGCCTCAGCCTTCCAAGTAGCTGGAACTATAGGCATGCACCACCATGTCCAGTTAATTTTTTTATTTATTGTAGAGATGTGGTCTCACCAAGTTGCCCAGGCTGGTCTGGAACCCGTGGTCTCAGGCAATCCTCTCACATCAGCCTACCAAAGTGCTGGGATTATAGGCGTGAGCCACCGCTCCTGGCCAGCAGTATTTTTAAATTCCTATGGATCAATGACCACTATGTTTCTGATTCTCCCCTTTTCTAAAAGGGACATTTGATTGCAGTTTCCTGTACCTATGCATTATGAATTTGGTACTTTTGCGCAGAGAGCTTGACTTTGAGTTTGTAGGTGGCCAGAACACAAGGAGTCACGTGCTAGCCTGATGGAGGGGCCTATCCCCAGATAACATGGTCTTTGAGCTAATATGAAATAATGGACTGAAGTTTTTCTGCCCTCTTTGGGAAGGGAGGAGTGAGTGTTTTTCTGCCTCAGAAGAAGAATGTACATGGAGACTTGGGTAGCCAACAAGGCTGACTGGGGTTAAACTGAAAGCTGGCTGCCAAACATCTGTCTTCCTTAGTCCTCAGTAAAAGAATCTTAACTTTGAGCTGAGCACACTGGCAGGTGGGTTTTGCAGTCTCCATAGCTACTAAGTATTGCTATTCATGTAACTCAGTTCTGGCCAATGAGAGGGAAGTTCATGGGGGCGCTGGTTCTGGTAAACTGCCTCCACAGAAGCTGAGTCAAGCAGGGAAAGTCCCTTTCCTTGCCTTCCTCACTGCAGAATCTTGGAGAGTGAGAGTGAGGTACCGAGCGGATAAAAATTATGCATTGAGGAAGGCAGAGCAGAAACATAGGAGCCTGGATACCACTGACTTCTAGATTTCTTTTACATCAGAGGAAAAATTCCTATTTCTTTTAAACCACTGTTATCTTTGGGTTTTGTTATATGAAGCAGAATCTAATTTTCAATAATAAACTCCAAAGCACAAAATAAATAAATAATTAATGAACTTGAGTGGCAGATAGTCAGTTGAAGAACTTCTAGAGGTTAAGTTTGTTACAAAAGTAGGAAAAAGTAGAAAATGCAATGGCCCTTTCAGAAGAATGATATCAAGGAGACGTTTATTGAGAGAAGCTCCCATAAAAGAATATCTGTCTTTATGAGTGACAACAATCTAATTTAAAGGCAGTAGGCAGAGTTTTCTCATTTAGTTACTGATCGTTTCACTAAATTATGGCATAAGGCGACATCATTAAGTTACTAAAGGAGAACAAAGAAAAAAGAAGAGAGGTATGAATGTGAAAGAAGATAGTGAGCTTGTTTTCTTCCTAGTTATGGTAGATTTCAGTCCTTAAATATGTGTGGCCAAAAGAATGCATTCTCGTTTCAAAGGTATCCTTCTTTATTCCAAATATGCTTTAAAATATTTATTGAACAAAGAAATAGGAAGGGAGCTAAAAAGATGGAACAGATGTTGAGTTAACAGCTTTCTTCCAACTTCTGGCAGACTTCGGATTTTAAATATCTGTTGGAAAGAAATATGCTCTTATTTTAAAGCTATCTTCCTTTATTCTGCATATTTTTTCACATACAGATAAATTTGCCTTGTTAAATATGCCTAGCTATGCATACACTACAATTTTCAAAAACATATACTCTGTTCACAGTACTAAAAATGATTAGAATCCAAATAATGTTGAAATAAATCATTTAACCATAAATGTGATTATCAAATTAGATAGCACTTGAAATTTGCTGATACATAAAATTTTGGGGGACATTTTCATTTTTCTGTAACTCAAATTAATCTGTTTCTATAAATGTATAAAAATAACATATATCTTAATGACATGAAATTACATGTGTAATAAACATGGATTTTAACTTATGCAATAGTTTATTTACCTAAACAAATAAACAAACAAAATTACATACGTGGCTCAAACTTTAGTGCTCCAGTTGGCCCTGATGGAGGGATTCCTTGTTGTAATTTTTTCTGTTCCATCTGCTGTATGACCTGGAGAATAGAGAAAGACAGTTAAAAGTGCTGCTGGATTTTCAGCCAGGCATGGTGGCTCACGCCTGTAATCCCAACACTCTGGGAGGCAGAGGCAAGAGGACTTCCTGAGCCCAGCAGTTCGAAACCTGCCTGGGCAACATGGTGAGGCTTCACCTCTACAATAAATCAAAAAATTAGCTAGGTGTGATGGCACATGCCTGTAGTTCGAGCTACTTGGAACACTGAGGCGGAAGAACTGCCTGAGCACAGCGAGTCAAGGCTGCTGTGGCCATGAGCATGACACTGCACTCCAGCCTGGGAGACAGAGTGAGACACCAAATCAAAAAAAAAAAAAGGTTACTGGATTTTCTGTCACACGTGTAACCTTTGACAAAGCACAACAAACAAACTGATAATAGTTTGCTAAAACAAAGATACTCAAACTCTAAAATTTAGATTACTGCTCCATACAACAGTTTCAAAAATACTAAAATTTAAAATAATATACCCATAGCCTTATACTGTAGAATACTGAAATACTATATTGCAAAAACACAGGCTGTCAGCAAAGCATCTGATATCCTTTAAACACCATAATCTTTATACCAAATACCACCTGATGATATTCCTGCTTCTGGGCCTCAAGTTGGTCATGCTGACGTTGTAGCTCTTCTTTTTGTTTCTGAAGCTCGTCTGCCTTCTTCTTCAGTTCATTTTCTTGCAAAGCGATAATACTTTCATATTCTTTTAGTTCTTCCTCTGTGAAGAACTGTTGCTGGTCCAATGTCTAAAAGAAAAAAAAATGAGGAAACAATCTCCATAATATTATACAACATAGCTGGGCTCGGTGGCTCAGCCTGTAATCCCGCGCCTTGGGAGGCTGAGGTGAATGCATTGCCTGAGCCCGTGGGTTCGAGACCCACCTGGGCAACTTGGTGAGACCTCATCTCTACAATAAATAAAAAAATTAGCCGGGTGTGGTAGCACACGCCTGTAGTTCCAGCTACTTGGAAGGCTAAGGCGGAAGGATCGCCGGAGCACAGCAGGTCGGGGCTGTGGTGGCCGGGAGCGGCCACTGCACTCCAGTCTGGGCGACAGAGTGAGACTCCAACTCAAAAAATATATATATATATTATACAACAATATGGTCTGATTCAGCTTTAAACTTCTACGATTAGCAAAGTATAAAAGAGAAATCTATAAGATTATACATTGGGGTAAGAAAAAAGGGGAAATAAGAAAATCTATGTTTATGTACTCATTTGAGCAAATGGAAAAATAGGAAGAGAAATCCAGAGACTAACGAGATTCATTACCAAAGGCAGAGAGTGAAAGCTGGGAAGAAGAGAGAGAGAGAGAATACGGGAAGGGAAAGGACACTTCTCTGAAAACACCTTTTTGATAGAGATTCAATTTTTGGAAGCATGTTTCCCATACTGAAAAAAATGAAAATTAGGCCAGTTGCAGCAGCTCACATCTATGATTCTAGCACTTTGGGAGGCAGAGACAAGAGGATTACTTGATCCCTGGAATTAGAGACCAGCCTGGGCAACACAGTAAGAACCCAAAATCAAAAAATTAGCCCAGGCAAGGCAGTGCATGCCTGTAGTCCCAGCTACTTGGAAGGCTGAGGGGGGAGGATTGCTTGAGCCCAGGAGTTTGAGGCTGTGGTGAGCTGTGATCATGTCACTGCACTCCAGCCTGGGCAACAGAGACCTCAACGAGGAAGGAAAAGAGGGAGGGAAGGACAGGGAGGGATGGAGGGAGGGGCGGAGGGAGGGAGGAAGAATGAAAGAAAAGGAAGAAAGAAAGACAGGCACGAAAGACAAAAAAAGATATAAAATAAAATAAAAACATTAAATAAAATCCACAAGGACAGGAAAATTCCAAAATCTGAATACAAAAACAGAAGCCAATAAAAAGTGCTTTTCTTTTAAATGAATAAGATAATACACAGAAGGGGGGATGAACTCACCCAAGTAACCTTTGATTACAGTATTTGGACTATATGCCCTCAGGTTAACAATAAAAATCCTGGCCGGGCACAGTGGCTCAAGCCTGTAATCCCAGCACTTTGGGAGGCCGAAGCAAGAGGATTACATGAGCTCAGAGGTTCGAGGCCAGCCTGGGCAACTTGGTGAGACCTTGTCTCTACAATAAATCAAAAACTAAGCCAGGCATTGGTGTTGCACACCTGTAGTCCCAGGTACTTGGGAGGCTAAGACAGAAGGAGCACCTGAGCCCAGGAGGTCAAGGCTCAGGTAGGGGCGGGCATGCCACTGCACTCCATTGTGGGTGACAGAGAGATTGCGACTCAAATAAAAATAAAAAAATAAAAAAATAAAGTGGCATCACGTATAATTTACTCTTAAGTAATTTTAAAATATATATACACACATATATAACAGTTACCTATATGTTTTATATGTGTATATACATTTTTGAATATATATACATTTAGTTTGAATATGTATACATATATAACCTAAATGTTATAAATACACACATACATTTATACATATATAACATGATTTTATATATAAATATATATATATTTTTTTTATTTTGAGTTGGAGTCTCACTCTGTCTCCCAGACTGGAGTGCAGTGGCACGTTCCCGGCCACCGCAGCCTTGACCTGCTGGGCTCCGGCGATCTTTCCACCTCAGCCTTCCAAAAAGCTGGAACTACAGGCGTGCACTACCATGCCCAGCTAATTTTCGATTTATTGTAGAGATGAGGTCTCACCAAGTTGCCCAGGTGGGTCTCAAACCCATAGGCTCAGGCAATTCACTCACCTCGGCCTCCCAAAGTACTGGGATTACAGGCTGAGCCACCGAGACCAGCCAACATAATTATATTTAACATACATACACATACATAGAGATTAAAAATAGAGAAAAATGAGAGAAAGATTAAAAAAGTAAAATAGGGAATCTCGGTGAAGGTATTCAGGAATTCTTTCTCTATTACTGTAACTTTTTTTTTTTAGCCACAGTCTCAGTCTATGCACAGGCTGGAGTGCATTGGCATGCTCACAGTCACTACAACCTCAACCTGCTGGGCTTAGGCAACCTTCCAGCTCAGCCTTCCAAATAGAAAGAACTTTAGGCATGCATGGGACCTCGTCTCTAAATGAAAAAATTAGCCAGGTGTGATGGTACATGCCTGTGGTTCTAGCTATTTGGAAGGCTGAGGCGGAAGGATCTCCTGCCCAGCAGGTCGAGGATGCTGTGGCCATGACAGTGCCACTGCACTCCCACCTGGGTGGCACAGACTTCGACTCAAAAACATAAAATAAAATAAAAAACTAGCCGGGCTCGGTGGCTCAGCCTGTAATCCCGCGCCTTGGGAGGCTGAGGTGAGTGGATTGCCTGAGCCCGCGGGTTTGAGACCCACCTGGGCAACTTGGCAAGACCTCATCTCTACAATAAATCAAAAAAAAAATTAGATGGGCAT
>CAUYQG010159747.1:0-14336 GCA_963574415.1 Tarsius wallacei | reverse complement strand
GTTTATTATTTACAAAAAATAATAAGTAACTTCATAATTGAGAAATCTGACATTCTGGGTTATTGACTGTTGGAAGTCGGTCAAGGAGGCCCACTGAGCGTTAGGAATCAGGGGGGCCGTTGACCCCGAGACCACTAGAGTGTGTTCAGGAGCCATGACTTTATTACCTCTCCCTTTTCTTTGGCATAACAGCCTTCTGTTGGCATAACAGCCTTCTGTCAGCTCAAGCATGAAAACTCCAGACAGGAACAAACACAAGCTAACATTAGAAACCCATTGTTCCCATTTCCCTCTGACTGCGGTTTTGGTTTTTGTCTGGTACAAGCCAGGACCACATCAAAGAGCCCAGGAACTGAGAGCCCAGCATGACCTTTTGATTGAGCCACTTTATGTAAAATTGGTTTTAGTTATTTTGTTTAAGTTCCATTGTCTGTATTAGGATAAAGCAAAGGAATAGATTGTTTATCAATAGGAAAGTTATTCATAGGTATACTTATTAGAATAAAATAAAATATAGATTACAATTGATGGAATGGTATAATATTTATAGAAATTGTATTAATACTTCTAAGGGACATTAGTCTAGCATAGGAACGGAAAGACAAGTTGGGTTTGTTCTTCACCATGCTTGAGGAAATATCTGGTGGATGGAGGACGCCCCTATGCACCTATTTTTCTGTTCACGTGGAAGACATCTGAGTCTGAATGTGCAAAATTTGGGGATAAAAACCCTCTGTACTTTTCAATAAACGGCTTCTGCTCAATCCGTTGAACAGTTGTCCATTCTCTTTCTTTCTCTTTATATCTATCCCTCCATCTTTCTTGCTATATCTATCCCTTCTACAGAATTGGCTTCTGCACTAGACAGGAGTCCAGTCTCTGTTTCTCCAGAATAATCGCCGACGCCACCACACCTCCCAGGGACCCTCTAAATCTCTCCGCAGGGGCTGGCCTCCCACAATTGACCAACTAACTTAAAATTTCTAGTAGATTGTTTTTAGAAGGAATATCTATGCATGAAATAATGTCACCAAGAGTAAACGGTGTCTCTATACTAACCTACTTCCTAGATAATGCAAAAAAAATCAGTTATTCATATCTTAAATAAAACAAACTCAATATTTTTCCATCAGAATTCCATGGTGATTCTACTTATATTTTAATAACATTAAATATTTAAGAAAGTTCAAAACAAAGAGCACTTTTCTTAATCAGAAATGTCTGGACACTGATGGTCATCATCTTGACCCCCCTTGTAATTACGGAAGTCAAATGTAACTTGTATTCATCTTTTGTTATCAGTGTATATTGAGTATTACAATTTTTATAGTTTTTTTTGCATATATATATATATCATACACATGCATGCACACACATTCAGTGGGCATCAATGCATCAATGCCAGATTGGATGAATTGAAGTGAATTTATGTGTGAAAGTTAAAGTTCAGTTGGGACGTTCTATGCTAGAAGAGCAAATTGATGTAAACTATAAGAAATAGAAGAGGCTTGATATAAATTGAATTAAATTAGAGTAACAAAGAAGTAACATTTTGAGGAAGCTGCCACAGGGTATTTTAACAAAATGTTTTATTGATCTTTCCCTGAAAGTAAGAGAGAAAGAAATGGAAATGTGGATAATACATTATGGCAACGAAACCACTCACAGAGGTGCAGCTGTTGTGATGACGGTTACCGTGTTCCAGCTATTTAGCTGCTAGTAGAGCCCATACATCTTCCCATCAAAACAGAAACTGATTACAGCCTCAAAACATCACCACAAAGACATGGAGAAAAATATATTCGTTAATATTTATAGTTGATCTTTTTAAAAAAAGCGTTAAAACGATCACCATGGGACAGACAAAAGACTTGCTGAACTTTACTATAGTTCACATATTTTCTGTTTTATGCATTTTACTTTGAATTGCCTATGTGTGTGTTGGGATGCAGGCTCATGGGTCACTGCTGTCACCAGAAATAAAAACTCTTGCAATCCTCTCTCCAATGTCAGGTATGAAAGCCTCACCTGAGTTGCTACCATCACTGTGTGTCTTTGGATATGAAGAAGAGCTCTTTCCATGTGCATACTGCCCAAAGTGTTGTCAAGAACCCTACAACAGAGGCTTAAGGAGGCTCCAATATTTTCCTCTGTCTCTGTGCTAACAAGCTAACCAGCCAGTGTTATAGATGCTGGCAGAAATCACAAGCATTCTAGGTCAGAGACAAAGGATTTTATTACTTATGTCACAGTAGACTGTGTGAGCCTCATGTTCCCATTAGTTTCTTGTCAGCAAGTCTCTTTGGGGAGGTGCAGCATGACTCAGCTGCTGCTGATGCTTATACCGAGGGTATATGTAACAGCTTAAGAAAGAGAGCTGAGGAAATGGCCAGCTGCATGGGGGTGTGCTCATAATGTGCCCAACCTTTGTTTCAGAGGAAAATGTTATCTTTCTTATATTGATCAGGAAACAAATCTGTGTTCTGCCTAGAAAGGAGATACTATCTCTATCTTCCAAGCGTGTTTGCTATATAAACATCTTCATAATGATGTTCTGTAGCCAAAGCTGTCTCAAGATTTGCAGAAGCACAGAAATTTTTGTAGAATCTTTTATAGATGATTACCTTTAATTCTTCACTACATATCTTACAAAAGTCTGCATATTTTAACCAGGAAGTGTATAAAAATAGGTAGGAAAGGTGCAAAGACATTTCACAAAGTGTGTAACTCACACTGTTCCTAGGTGCAATAAGTTTGAAGTTAGAGACTTTCTCTACCATGATCTCAACAGATGCTTCAAAGGTGGATTATTTAGTTTACACCAGAAGTAAAACATTGATATTAAGCCATATAGATCTGTGTGATATTGCAAATTTGTTCAGATACTGCTGAGTTTCCCACAGAGAATGTCTAGGTCACCAAATACCCTAAGAAAGTACAATACCTAGCTTAGACCATGTGAGGAGACTTAAATACCCTGCATTGTCACAATACTGTATTCTGTTTTTGCTCTAACACGATCCCAAGTACTGCTTCTTCATCATTTAAGATAAAATTTAGAGTTATCTCTATATATCTTCTCTACTTACTCTGCCTACACCTTGTCTGAGAAGCTGCAAACATTTCACAAGGGTTGTATATCAAGGAAGACTGTCTGAATTATCTTACAACACAGTACTTTGCAGACAATCTTCTTGTTTCTCTTTCCTCTTAAAATTTAATTAACAGGGAATTGACAGTCTACCAACGGCCACCCGTATCTATTACCCCTGCTCCTCTATGCCCAATGGTTCACATCCTTCTGCGGAGTTGGTGCACGTCTGCCTGTGATGCTCTGTCCTCTCCTCTTCAGTCCCAACTCCTGGCTTCTAAGAACATCTGCTTGAACCTAAGCACTTGTCTCTGCAAAGATCATCAGTGGTTTTCCCTCAGAGCCCGGCTTACATTTATATTATGAAAAGAGTTATTTCAAGGTTTTTACACATCCTCAAACAGCTAATTTTTCACTTTATCACCTGAAAAAACTTAGTTGCAACTGAGCCTCCCAAGAACTCCTACTGAGCTTCTTAAATAGTCTCAGGCCAGACTTTGAATAGCTTAATGACAAATTTTAAGATTTTCCCAGAACAAAGGAACAAAATTTATGTTAAATTTAAGGATCTTCAGTCCTATCCAGAGAGGAGAGGAAAACTTTACAGACATGTAATCATCGTTTCTAGATTTCACTGTTCTCAGATTAAGAAATCTTATTCTCAGTTCCAACCAATTTGTTATGTATGTATTTGATGATTTAGTCTAGTTTTGTTCTTCTCTATCTTTTTTAAAAATAAATATCTTTTATAGTTTCTAAGTGGGCTTAGCTAGACAAAGTGATGATTAATAGCTTCAAAGTAGATTGTTCTAAAGTAACAGAAACCCAAGTGAGTACAGTATTTCACTCACACCCCAGTAGCATGCATTCTGTTAAGGCTGATTCTCATTTTCTAATCAAGAAACAGCTTCACAGCTTTAATCTAAATTTACTCTTGTATTAGTTACAGCATCATGTAGATAGCAATGCATAATCCATGGTCAACTTTCATGATAGAAAAGTAATTTGGTTTCTCAAACTTTCCTCCCATTTTGCCTAGTAAATTCACAAATGCAATTTGCTCTTGAGATCGGAATAAATCTTTGTCTTTACCTGAAATATAAAAGAAATACTAGAATTTTGTTTTTTATATAAATAAATTTAATTTTACTTTGTGTCTTCTCTCATAGGCAGAGAAGATATTTCATTTCAGGTATGTCCAGGTGATAGGATTGCAATTAGTAAGACAGTGTTGTGAGCATGGCAGTGAGAAGATAGGAGTCTGATCCTGTCTCAATTATCCACCTTTGTTCCCCTAAGACACCCATTGTCTCAGAAGCACAGCTTCCTCTGGTGCTTTGGTGGCTGTGCTGCCTCTGTAATAAGCTCCTGAGGTAATTGGTCACCATTCCTCACCCAGGACCTTCAAACTCTGAACTTTTCCAGATTAATAAAATATTTTTCCTTTCTCAATAGAACCCATCGCTTCCTCTCACTGCTCCTCAATGATATCCACTCATTATTCTTTCACAGAATAATTGCATAGTTTATTATGCCCACAGTCAGGATTATTAAGAAGCAGTAAGAATAAGAGTCCATTGTGAACTGAGTTAGACTTCGAATGGTACAGAGTTGACTTGGCATTCCAAAGGAAGCGTGATATCAAGAACTCAGCAGAGTCTGAAAATAAAAAATTACAAAACATGAATAAGAGAATTGGCCAATGCCAAGGCAATTGGGTCAACTGTATCTGCTTATTGAACCTTATTAGTGTTAGATGTTTACACACTCACAGAGAGTGAGAAACATGGACCCCTATCCTTCCTAATGATGACATTTCAAAGGAATGGCTTTCAGGTTCCTGTGAAAGTTACTCTTAAGTTTAAGGAGATACATAACATCTAAAAGGGGTAAAAGAAGGATGTGCAACTGTATGAAAATTTAAAAAATAATAAATGCTCTAAGAAAAGGAGGCCAAGGGTTTGAACAAAGTGTAAATTATTTTGGTAGCCTGAGTTTTCCAGACAGAAACTCAAGGCAACTGAGTCCCCCCAGGAACTGGGCTGTAGGCTGCTAGGAGTCATCACTCTGGTCAAGGCAAGTCTTCATCAAAAGCAGATACTCTCCTTTTTGAGAGCAAAGCAGCTCAGTCATTCTGTTTGCCTATTGGTAATCGAATGAAGAATTGGTGGTTATTAATACTTAAATTTCATGCTTCTATTTAGGGAAAAAAATGAAATGTGAGCAATTTGCTTTGCCTGTTAATACTATCTGAACATTCTTGTGGGAAAAAGTTTCTTCTTGGCAAGTGATACTTTGTTTTTTTCCCTTTGTATCTGGCAATTGCAGAAATGATTATTTTAGCTTTCCTTGTTTTTCTAATTCTCAGTCTTTCATCTCTCAAGGTCCCACACGTATGAAGAAGTTCCTGAGACCTTTAAAGGAAGGCTTTTACTAATTGCTAAGGTCTAGAAACGTCACCAGGATTTTTATTATGTGATGATTTCCTAGTTCTTAAACTCAGTACATTTCAGCCTTCAGGTCAGATATTAATTATAAAATTTCCCAAACTTAAAGTCCTATTGTATTATTTCACAACTTTAGACACACTATGTGGGAGATTTCTAGGAGGTTTTTACCACCCATTTACTCTTTGTTGTATAAAGAGAAATTCTTTTATAATCTTTACCAAAAAATCTTGAGTTAAAATTTAAAGCAAATTTAAATTTAAAGCAACTTGAATACTTTCATATTTATATTGCAAACAAAGATAAAAAATATTAACTAGTTTCAACTTCTTCCTACAGGGATTGATTTTGCTGGACATTCCGTAATCAACAGCATTTTGTAACTATAGAAAATTAAAATAACTATATAAAATGTTACTATATCTTCATTTCTCAGATTTAAAATATACAATACCACATACTTTACTATTAGAGTTTAGATATGAGTCTTTAACCATCTTCTTTGATAATGTTATAGGGAAGATTCTGATTATATTAAAAGTATATTGGCATGATGAGATTATTAAGTTATTACTAGAAATATACTGCATTATTTATAATGTCACTTTGAGAGCCAGAAGGCAATTTGGAAGATTTCTGCTTACATAATTACTCTCTACATGTATAATTAGAATTTTTAAAAGTACCTTTACTAGCAGAGAAGATATAAATAATATTGGTTTGAAATTGTGATACAAACTTTAATAAAACTTCATAGAGAATCTAAATAGAGTTACAATATCAATATGAATTGGCAAGTCAGGAGAAATTGGAGTTTCAGGTATGATAGTGACACTGATAAATGCATCAGTTTCCTTATAATAAGGAAAAGAAGGACAAACTAAAAGTTAACATATTTTTTTGAAGCCAAAGAAAGTGAAGTCACAGGGGAAAAAATCCATCTCAAAATCTAGAAAGTGACAGGAGCCTATGGCAAATAACAGATCTTGAATATTTGCTTGTTTGGCACAAATATCACCAAATACCATAAAAGCTAGTAAGAAGATTAAGCTAGTATGGGAGATAGAATAATGGAACCCCACACATGCCATAATCCCTGGAAGCTGTGGCTATGTTGTGTTACATGCCAAAGGGGAATTTTTAGATGTATTTAAGGTTACAGATCACAAAATAGGGAGATTATCTTGGATTATCCAGTGGGCTCAATCTAATCATATGAGCCCTTAGGAGGGTTAAAAAAAAGAAGAAGAAAGAAAGAAAAAATAAAATTTTATTTGACCAGAGAAATGTGACAGACAAGTCAGAGAAAGTCCAAGCATATAAATGACTCAGCAAGACATGAAGGAGCTCACGTGCAAGGTCAGAGAGGCCTCTGGAAGTTCACAGTCGCAAGGCCACAAGGACGGCAGGTCTGCAGAGACAGGAACTCAGTTCTATCAGCTTTGTATGAGGCCGGAGCCCAGGGCAACAATGATTTCAGCTTTGTGACCCCCTAAGAAGAGAAACTTCTGAGATACTTTGTTCAAACGTATGGTGCATGGACACGTTGAAATAATGTCTGAATTGTCTTTAGCCATTAAGTGTGTGCTAACTTGTCACGACAGCAATAGAAAATTAACGTAACTAGAAATTTTAAAGGAATCCCTGAGGTTGAAGTGCAAACCAGTGTGAGAGCACAAGGCTCTTGAAGGTGGCAGGTACAAGGAGGGCGCTGCGGTTTCCAATGTGCCCCGGAGATTCACGTGTTGAAACTTAATTTCATTGTAATGATATAGAGAGATGTGACCTTTGGGAGGTGACTGAGTCATGAAGGGTCCCCTTCATGAATAAAATAAGCACCCTTACAAAAAGGCTAGAGTTTGAAAGGGGCACCCTTTTTCCCATTGATCCCTTCCACCAAGTGAAGACGCAGCCTTCCTCCCCTCTGGAAAATGCTGTAACAACGTACCATCTCAGAAGCCAGATAGTAGCCCTCACAGGACAATGAATCTGCTATACCTGTTCTACAAATCTGCAGGCTTCAGACTGTGTGAAGTACATTTCAGCTGTTTGTAATTTGTTCAGTCTACAACATTGCGTTATAACAGCACAATGGACTAAGAGAGAAGAGGCTTTTCTCAAGGAACGCTACCAGGTGCTCACAGAGAAGATTGGGAGAATCCTGAGAACACCCCCCCAGTGCGGTTGGCCGGCTGAGGGAAACACTGAAATTCTAGGCAGCCCGATGGCCACTAGCTCCACTACAGAACAAAAAATTTGTAACATTGTGCAAGGGCACAGTGATAATTTCAGCAAAAGATTAAAATCTATGAGAATTAAATTAACACAATAAACCAAAAGCATAGTAAGAAATACCAAAAATATGTTTGATGGGAACATCAGCAGACCCGAAAGAGCAGAGGAAACAATTAGTGAATAGGTACATGTTAGAACAATAGAAATTACCCAGTCATATTCCTTCTACCTTGATAACTCACTTTAAGATTTCTTATAGACTAAGTTTTTTCATCTGTATATGAAAGTCTTTATTTTCCCTTAACATTTGAAGGATACGTTTGCTGACTATATAATTCCAAGTTGATGGTTTTCCTTCCAACACTTTAATGATGTTATTCTACCATCTTTTCTCTTGCATCATTTATGCTGAGAAGAATGCTATAAATCATATTCTCCTAACTTTTGATAGAGAAAATGATTTCATTCTCCACTACCTGTCTTCAAGATTTTCTTTACTTTTTTCTCTCTTTATTTTATTTTTAAAATGTGAGGTACAAGTCAGGTTTAGGTACATAAGCGGTCTACGTACAGGTGAAGTTTGGGCCTCCCACTTGTCCTCATTTCCCCTGGTTTAGGATCAGGCACCCTTATTAGTGTTAAGTGCCCCTCCCCCCCACTTCTCCCTCTCCTGCCAGTCCCTTTCTTGTAATAAATGCTCAGGGCCCACTTAAGAGTGACAACATGTGGCACTCAGTTCTTTGTTTCTGTGATAGATCACTGAGATGATAGACTCTAAATCCATCCAAGTTGCTGCAAAGTCCATATGTTTGTCCTTCTTTATGGCTGTATAATATTCCATTGTGTATATGGACCACATTTTGTTTTATCCAGTTCACTTTCAATGGAAAGCATGGTTGGTTCCATATTTTTGCTATCGTGAATAGTGCTGTAATAAGCATGCAACATGAATGTTCAGGTATCTTTTTTGTTCTAGCAATTTAAGTATGTTATTCTTAGGTATAGTTTTATTTTTATTTTCACAGGTTAGTGTTATTTGAGCTGCCTAATGCTTGAGATGCTGTTTGATGTCTGTCATTAATTTTGGTAAATTATTGGCTTTTTATTCAAGTTTTAGTCTATGCTTTTTTTGTCTTCATCTTTTGAAATTTTAATCCAAGTATATATACAGTAACAGGGAAATTATAAGATGACATACTTGTTTTGGATGGTTCTTGGTGGTTGGATACCAAAGTCTATGCCTTTGTAAAGTCTATGTAAATACCATAATGAGTAAACTTTAAAAATTATGCAGGATACTGGATGATACAGGATGAAATTCAGATCATAGAAAACAATATTTTTATATTATAAATGACATAATTTCACTGAGGTGGGGAGGTGGGAGCTGGCTTACATAACTTTGAGAAAGGATGTCTCAATTTAAACTTAAAGCAAAAGATTAAAAAATAAGAGACCTTCACACAAATATTATCCTCTAGTAACTAAAATTGTTTATTTTGTAGGTATGGGTTAGCAATACTGAAACAGCTATACAAGCATACTGGAAGTGAACAAAGGGCGGTGGAAACTAAATTTCTCACTGTTGATGGGTGAGATAACATAAATGAGAAGAAAAGCTAGAATAAACCCATGGTACTTGTCTTCTTAGCTTTGTGCTGCTATGACAGAATATCTGAGACCATGTAATTTATAATAATAATACACTTACTTGGTTCATATTCCTGGTTGTCTAAGATCTAAGGTCCACGTCCAGTAAAGGGCCTCATGCTGGGTGATCTCATGGCAGAAGGAAGAAGGACAAGACAGTGTGTGTAGTTCCTTTTAACAGAAAATAGCCTAGCCCACTAACCCCAGGGTTTCATGATAACAGCTTTAATAACATCCACTTCTCAACACCATTGTATTGTAGATCGTGTGTTAAATATAAAAACTTTTGGGGACACATTCCAACCATACAGTACTTTATTACATTTAACTAAATGAGCATGAACTTATGTTTAGCTACAAACACACACACACATATGTGTGTGTGTGTGCGTGTTGTGTTTTTGTGTGAGTAAACGTGTATAGTTTATATTCATACACACAGATGGTTTTAACTTAAAATAATTCAACTTACAACTTCTCGACTTTACAATGTTGTGAAAGCAATACACAATCAGTAGAAACTATTCTAGTACCAGTATATTAGTATAGTAGTCTAGTGCAGTATTTAATACATTACATGAGCTAGTCCACACTTTGTAAGTTTTGGGTTCCGTGATTTTGTCCAAATGTAGGCTAGTGTAAGTGTTCTGAGCATTTTTAGTATAGGCTATGATGTTCAGGAGATTAGGTGCATGACATGCATTTTCAGCTTGCAATAGTTTCTTCTTGGTGGTGGGTTTATCAGGACCTGACTTTGTTATAATCTGAGGATTATTTTTCTATCCATCTATCGATGGATGTGTGTGTGTGTATGTGTACATATACGTGTGTGTTTGTGTGCAGAAACAGTTATAAATGTGTTTGTAAACCTGAGTTAGCATACGTGTGTGCAGTTGTTCCTGAACAATGCTGTGGTTAAAGGTGCTGAACCATGTGCAGTCAAAAATATGCAGAGAACTATTGAGTCCCTCAGCATTTAACTATGGATAACCTACTGTGGACTAGAAGCCCTACCAGTAACATAAACAATTAGCATGTATTTTGTTATATGTATTATATGCTGTATTCCTATAAGAAAGTAAGCTAGATTTTGAAAGTTGTTAAGAAAATCATAATGAAGATAAAGTGTATTTACTACTCACTATGTGAAAATGGATCACCATAAAAGTCCCCATTCTTCTCATCTTCATGTTGGGTAGGCTGAGGTAGAGGAGGGAGAGGAGGAATGTGCCCTGCTGTCTCTGGGTGGCAGACATGGAAAAAAAAAATCCATGCATAAATAGACCCGTGCAGTTCAAACTCATGTTGTTCAAGAATCAACTGTATATTGCCTCGCTCTGCTCACTAAGAGGTCCTAGAAGCAGTGAACTCCCAGTAGAAATGAATGCACTCAGAACAGAGATCCTGGTTTGTAAATATAATTCTTCAATAAAAATAATCAGGGCTTTCAAGAGAATTGGTTGATTCCCGGGCTGGAGCAGGGAAAATACAAATATGAATTTAGAGCATATTTTTAGGGCTAGAAAGCAAGGGAGTCTCAATGAATACAAGGATGGAGATATGACAAGCGAGCAGAATGGCCATCCAAAAATATCTCCCAGTGAAAAAACTGAAAAAATTTAAACAAGAAAATAATGAAAAGTAATATTGAATTTGGAAACTAATTCAAGGCTATACAAATTTGGATTAAACAACTAAAGTAGTGTGTGTGTGTGTGTGTGTGTGTGTGTGTGTGTCCTTATTGCTATGAATGAACAATTAAATTAATAAGCTCCCTTGAACATAGACAGAATTTAGTGACTCACCTCTAAAAACCAAACTATGGAAAAGGTAAAATAGTGAATGTATAGTGAAAGATCCTGGCATATATCACCTAAACCCGTAATAAAAGTAAACATCACAAGTAACAAATCATTTGCTATAAAGTGACCCTGACATAATGCTATCAAAAGGGCACTTCACTGAATCTGTACATTGCCTTTGGCGGGATGGACATCTTAGCAATGTTGATTCTTCCTATCAATGAGCATGGAATATTTTTCCATTTGTTTGTCTTATTGGATTTCTTTGAGCAATGTTTTGAAGTTCTCATTGTAAAGGTCTTTCACTTCTCTGGTTAACAAGATGACAAGGTATTTCATTTTTTTTTTCTGGCTACTGTGAATGGAATTGTGCTTTTTATTTGGCTCTCCACCTGCTTGTTGTTGGTGTATAAGAATGCAAATGTCTTTTGCACATTTATTTTGTACCCTGAGACTTTGCCAAAGTTCTTTATCAGTGAAAGCAGATTTTTGACAGATTCTCTTGGATTTTCAAGGTGTAGGATCATATCGTCAGCAAAGAGGGATAATCGACTTCTTTCTTTCCTGTTTGGATATCTCTGATTTTTTTTCTCTTGTTTAATCACTCTAGCTAGGACTTCCAACACAATGCTAAAAAAGAGGGGTGAGAATGGGTAACCTTGTCTTGTCCCAGTTCTCCGGGGAAATGGTTCTAGTTTCTGTCCATTTAGCAGTATGTTAGCTGTGGGTTTACTGTAGATGATGCTCACTATTTGAGGTATGTTCCTTCTACACTTAGGTGCTTGAGGGTTTTTAATCAAGAAAGTATGCTGAATTTTGCCAAAAGTTTTTTCTGCACCTAAAGATATAATCATGTGGTTCTTGTTTTTACATCTGTTGATGTATTTAAGTACATTTATGGTCTTGCAGATGGTGAACCAGCCTTACATCCTAGGGATAAAGCCAACTTGGTCATGGTGGATGATTTTTGAGTTGTGTTTTTGGATCTGACCTGCTAGAATCTTGTTGAGGATTTTAGTATCTATGTTTAAAAGGAATATTGGCCTGAAGTTCTCTTTTTTGGTTGGATCTTTACTCGGTTTGGGTAATATTCATTAAATTGCCAACATCATTCTACTCAGAACTGGAAATAACAATGCAAAAATGCATATGGAAATATAAATGACCAAATAAACAGCCCAAACAATCCTCAGCAAAAGACAAAACAGGAGATATTACACTTCCAGACTTCAAACTTTACTATAAGGCTACAATAATCAAAACAGCCTGGTATTGATACAAGAACACCCATACGAACCAAGGGAACAGAATAGAGATTACAGAAACAAAGCCTCACTTTCTCAACCAACTCATCTTTGACAAAGCCTCTACCAACAACCACTGGGGAGAGGAGAACCTATTCAGTAAATGGTGCTGGGAAAACTGGCTGATCACATGCAGAAGATTGAAACAAGACCCCTACCTAACACCATACACAAAAATTAACTATAAATGGATCAAAGACTTAAATGTTAAACTTCAAACTACAAGAACCTTAGAAAATGCAGGAAATTGGAACTGGCAACCAATTCATGATCAAAACCCCAAATGCCCATACCATAAGAGATAAGCTAGACTAAGTGGGATGTCATCAACATGACAAGCTTCTGCAAAGCAAAAGAAACCATCAAGAGAGTGAGGAGACAGTCTACAGAATGGGAAAACATCATTTGCCAACTGTACATCTGACAAAGGCCTAACATCTAGGATCTACAAGGAAGTCAAACATGCTAAAAGAAAAAAAAATAGCCCCATTAAAAAGTGGGCAAAAGATGTGAATAGGCAATTCTCAAAAGAAGATATACAGGTAGCCAATAAACACAGGAAAAAAGTTCTCAGCCTCACTAATCATCAGAGAAATACTAATCAAAACCACATTGAGATACCACCTAACCCCAGTAAGATTGGCCATCGTTAATGAAACAAACAACAGATGCTGGTGAGGATGCCGAGAAAAAGGAATGCTTCTACACTGCTGCTGGAAATGCAAACTAGTGCAACCTCTTTGGAAGACAGTGTGGTGATTTCTGAAAGAACTAGAATTTGACCTTCCATGTGACCCAATAATCCCCCTGTTGGGAACATACCCGGAGGAACTCAAGTCATTCTACCAAAAAGATACCTGCACATGCATGTTTATTGCAGCTCTATTCACAATAGCAAGAACATGGAACCAACCATGCTGCCCATCGTAGCTGGAATGGATTAAAAAAATGTGCCACATATACGCAATTGAATATTATGCAACCATAAAGAATGACACACATATAGGGGAGGGAGGGGCACACCTCATCAACAAGGGTACCTGTATAATGAACATTTTTATACCTAACCCTAAACTGTATCCCACATCTTTAAAAAAAAAAAGTGTATATTACCTATGTGTTCTCCTCACAAACCCATAACTCCAGTCTAATTATGAGGAAGTATTAGACAAAAAAATTGATTGGTATACTCCATATATGAACAGAACTTTTAAAAACTCTCAAGACTATGGAAAACAAAAGAAGACTTAGAAACAGTCACAGATCAGAGGAGACTACAGAGACATGATGACTAACTGCAGTGATGTGATATACTGAACTGTATCCTGGAAATGAAAAAGTAATAAGTTAAAATAGCTATAAAAATCAAAATAAAGTCTGTAATTTTGTTATTAATGTTTTTAACAAAGCTACTATGATTATGTAAGATGTTAATATTAGGGAAGCCTGGGTGAAGGGCACTCTTTACTATCTTTGTTCTTTTTTTTTAAAATGTATGTATTGCTAAAAAAGTTTTCTAAAAGAAGCCATCACAATTTTGATGACAACAAAATGCATGTGAAAAAATTGTACTCTTATTGTTGTTATTATATGCAAAAAAATCTTTCATGATTTGTCAAAACAAATTTTTAAAAAAATCTTTACCTTCTAATTTTTTTTTTTTTTTTTTTTTTTTTTTTGAGTTGGCGTCTCACTCCGTCACCCAGACTGGAGTGCAGTGGCCGCTTCCGGCCACCGCAGCCTCGACCCGCTGGGCTCCGGCGATCCTTCCGCCTCAGCCTTCCGAGTAGCCAGAATTACAGGCGCG
>CAUYQG010159746.1:0-10584 GCA_963574415.1 Tarsius wallacei | reverse complement strand
CTCTGTCGCCCAGGCTGGAGTGCAGTGGCACGCTCACAGCCACTGCAGCCTTGACCTGCCGAGCTCAGGTGATCCTTCCACTTCAGCCTTCCAAGTAGCTGGAACTACAGGCCTGCACCACCGCACCCAGCTACTTTTTTGATTTATTATAGAGACAAGGTCTCCAAGTAGCCCAGGATAGTCTCGAACCCCTGGACTCAGGCAATCCTCTCACCTTGGCCTCCCAAAGTGCTGGGATTACAGGCTTGAGCTTCTCTTTTGTTCTTGATTAGTCTTTCCAAAGGCTTATCATTTTGTTTGGTCTTTTCTGAGAAACAATGATTGACTTTGTTTATTCTCTCTTGTATACTGCTTTCTAGTTCATTGACTTCCTGTTTTATCTTTTTCTTCCCTTCTTTGAGTTTATTTTGCTGACCTGTTTTCTACCTTCTAGAGTTATATTCTTCAGCCTTTCTTCAATGCCTGGAATACATTTTCATCCTTTTAACTTTTAGTTACTAGAGGCGTCATTTATCTATTTTTTTCAAGTTCAAAAGTCAGGAGCTTTCCCCTTGTTTGGGAAGCTGAGGGATATACAGCTATCCTGTATTTTCCCCTCCTCTTTCCACAATTTCAGGACCTATTTGGATAGTGTTTATTTTTTGTGTTAATGTTATTAGTTGATTGGTAATAACAACAATTATAGCCAACAGTTAGTAAGTTCTCACTGTAAATCAAGCATTCATGTTAAGCAACTCATGTATAGTATTCCATTTACTCCTCATGACAACACTGTAAGGGAGACACAGTTATTAACCTCTTTTGCAGATGAGAAAGCTAAGGTTTACAGTAGTGTAGTAAATTTTAATTTATTATTAGTAAATGTCCACATTTCCACAGCTAATAGGAGATGGAACCAGGGTTTGAACTTGAGTCTGGTGCCAGAGCCTATATTGTTAATTATTATATTAAATTTATTCTGATATGTCTCTAAGAAGAATCACACTTCAGACCTCTGAATATTTTAATGTTGCCATGACATATTAGTATTAGTGCATTTCAGTTTTTGTTGGGAAAGATACTTTTAGAAGACCTATAGGGCAACAGATGGGCTCCCTGGAATTGTGGGTTCAATTCTAAATAGGGCAAATGGAGCCCTTTTCCTTTTAAGTCAAATGGTGAAACGTGGCCTACATGACAAACACCTGCTCCTGGTGGTCTTCCTGGATTGACAACACTGGGAGATGCACTAATGGAGGAATGCTGGGTTTTAGTGGTACTTGTCTTGCTTCACAGAGAGTGAACAGCCCTCTGCTTACTATCCAGTGATCCGGCATTGTCTTCACTGATGTGTGAGGGAGAAATGTAGTCAGTGACTCTGGGAAACCACACTGCTCTCAAAGTTAAAAAGCTGCTATCCTAATCATGTCCTTCAATTGCATACCCTCCTTATGCTGCTTCAGTGCTTTGAACAAATACTGGTCGGAATCCAAAAACTATTATGGACATCTTTACAAATCCAGCCCAATTTGGGCAGAAATTCTTCCAAATCTCTAGCAATCACAGGAAGGCAACATGCCTATGATTCTTCAATTGATTTTCAATAGGTTCTCTTTATCTTTCAGGCCAGTATTAAAAAGTTGTATTTCTAAAGTAACTCTACTTTTGTTGAGGAAAGCTTTTTATTGAAGACACCACAGAGTTATTAAAGATTCCCAAGGGAATAATGGTTGATCAAATGAAGCAACCCATAAAAACTCTGTAATTTTTTTTTAGCTAAAGGATTTCTCTCTGCAGTTTTTCAAACTATGCAATCTATATTGCTTTTATGAATAAATGTCATTAAGTCAGTCTCTACCTGCAGTACCATTAAAAATAATCTATTGTACTGTTTCCACGGTGAAACTATTAGAATTCTATTCATGTCTAAGCCTTACACTGTTTGTTATCTTCCCAAGCTACCAGACAGGTATACTCAAAACCCGTTTTTAATGTGAGCACACTCTATTACTCTCCTCTTGTCATGGATTTCTTTTTTCCTCACTGTGATACTTCTGTTTCTTCTTAGGAATATAGTGCCTAAAGCCCAAATGTGTGGTCCATAAAGTAGACTAAATTATCAGTTACATAACTACGTCTTGATTTTTTTTCCTGTAAAATAAAGAAAAGTAAAGCCAGCCACTTGCAGTAAGTAATTTAAATATCTGTTCCATCATCTTATGATTACAGATTTCCTCTTGACTAAGTTTCCAGGCAAGAGATCAATAAGCCAATCAAACACATGGTGAATATTAGAATCTCCAAGCTGAATGATGATGAAGGAATGAGTCAGTCCTGTTGGTCTTATGAAGCAGGCAGATCCCAGAATAATCATTAGAAGAACCACAAGGGAGAGATAATGGAATTGGATACTTTCCTAAAGCTATATCCTGACCTATATTTATACATAGCAATCTGTCATGGTGATCTTTGGAGTGACATGTTGGTATCTGGATAATGACAACAATCAGACATTTTTGATTGCTGGCTGGCCACATAAAATTGCTGAACTCCGTGATGATTTTATTCCAAGCTTGCTTATATGAGATAGGTGTTAGCCATATCCTCTTCAACAGTACAAATATGGAAGACCCAGCAGCCTCTTGAAGTCTAAAATGATGCTTGGCACATAGTGGAACCTTAACAAATAATCACTGAATTAATGAGTGACTGAATAAATGAGAGAATAGTGAGTTTGCTTCTCCCCAAAGACCTTCTAGTCCTCGATTTGTTTTTGCAGTACTAAACCCTTGTGTAGAGAAGGAAAGATGAACCCAGAGTTCCATGAGAGGTTTTCACTCTACCCCTGTAGCTGTTCAGTGCAAGATTAAAAACACAACTCCCTCTCTGGACAAATGAGATCAGAGCCAACAGGATCCCACAGGGTAGTCTTATGGAGGGAATTCTGCTCAGAACTGTGGGGTATGCCCAAGTCAGGGAAGTAGGTCAATCTCAGAGTTGGAGTGAGGAGAAGCTGTGGGTTACTTTCTAGTAATTCAAAAAGAGGAATCAGAATGGATGCCTAATAGAATCAGGAGAGGATGTTGGGAGAATAGAAAAAAATAACTGGAAAAAACAGGAATCAGGAAACCAGAATCAAGAAAGGAGTAGAATTTGGCCAGTAGATAGAGGGCATATGCAATTACCAAGATCAGTTGTCATCTGAGGTTCTTTGTGTGCTTTCTGTAGTGTGGTATGTGAGGGGCTCCCAGGCCTGCAAGCTAAGGACAGGGCAGAGAGGTGACTTGTCCTGGGACCCTGTACACTCAGCGCCTGGTTTTTAGTGACTTGACCAGTGATCCTGGACTCAGTGGACATGGGCTTCTTCAGCTTCTACATCTAAAACCAAGACATAGAAGAAAAACAAAAAACTCATCCCTCATTTCTTCATTAAAGGCTCATTTCTTTATGGAGGAGATGGGGTGAATGTGAGAGAAGAAAATAACAAAATGAGCTATTGGTGCCTATGATAACTCATAATATCAAATCACAGACTTACAGCCTCAGATCTTTTCCAACAACCTTCAAAAATCAACTTTTTTTTACTTCTCAAGAGGAAAAGACAATAAAAGTGACATATCCAGTGGTTTTTCCAAATTAACTCACTACTTGGAAATTCACAACTCTATCTCTGATTAATTTTTCTGCCTAACTCTCTATTGCTTAATTTCTTCTATGCAAATCTGCCCATCCAGCTACTATAAAGGCCAAATAATATAATATAATATAATATAATATAATATAAAATTGTGGGGAGAAGGGGAAGATTCCAATTATAGTTGAGTAGAAGTGATTATTACTCAGAATATAATAAGGCTCATAAGGAGTCATTTTATGGGGGAAAGAAATCTCTCGAGGATTAGCAAGAAATAAGCTGTTCTTTCACCTTATTGTAGAAAAAAATCCTGATTTGGAACATTCAAAGACTCACCTGAAGTCACCCTTCCTTTTGTTTGCTTGGGTTCTTTCTCCTCAGTCAATGGGGCACCCGGCACTGACAGTATCTCCAGAACCTCCAGGTGGCATCCTCCTCTGGGACCCCGGGATTCTGTGAGCCAGATGGTCGGGCTAACTTAGCATCTGTTTACCAGATCTCTCAATGGGAAAAGGGGCTTCCAATTTTTCTCACTCCTCATGGCACCGGAACCCAAGGAGGAAACGAAGCTGTCTAACCATGTTTGACTCTGAAATTTTCTAGCCTTCTTCAAATGTGTGAATAGAATGAGAAACTCCAATTGTTTATTTCATTAACATCCCCAGCTACGTCGTGCCTTGTTAATTTTCCTGTTGATACTGCTACACTCGGCAGACATCCTTTTTTCCTTTTCTTCCCTAGGTCTGTCCTTTTTCTTCTTTTCTTTGTGTAAAGAGTATGTACTGGCTTTGTGAAATCCCTGTAGCAAGTTGTGAATGATGTATGAAGTGAAAAGTCTTTACTCAGGGCACAGTAGGAAAACAGAAAGTACTGCGCATTCACTGCTGGGCTGAGTTTTTGACTGTGTGCTGTAGGCATAGGTATCCTGCATTCATTCTTACTGCCTCAAAATCCCAGGAGCTCTAGATCCAATGGCAAGGGGCACGGTCCTGCAGAAAGGCAAAAAGATGAATTTATTGAGCTCCAAAAATCCTTCTTAGCACTGCAATTCTGCATTCACTACAATCGGGGGTCCCCCCCCCCATAATCTTAACAAAGGGATGGGAACAGAAATTCAAAGTCTAAGTTCAGAGGGCATAAAGTTAGCCTACTCCCTGGCCTGTGATATGGAAAGATGGAGGTAGGAGATCAGTGATTGTCAGCACTCTACTGGCTAATCTCACTTGGAGAGGATGTGTCTCTTCACTCTGTCTGAGAAAGAACATCATTGTGCCCTGAAAAGCCAGAACAAGAGATCTGGCCTTGTAATTTATGAAGTATTTTCCTTTCAAGGAACCCAGAACTCAGAATCATCATCGTGTTTTGTGAGCTGAGTATCATATTGGTGAATGATCCAAAATTTTCTCATGTTTCAAATTAGATTCTTAATTTTCCAGCAAGTATCTTACACAATCAATTTGGCATTATCCAGTGTCAGATTAGCTGATTTATGGATTCACTGAAGTTCGGGCATAGCAGGGAGGTGGGGCACAGCCCCACGGGAGAGGGAAGCTCAATCATTAGGTAGTGACCAATTACTACTGATTGTAACTTCCTCAGAAGATGAACAGAGGGGTCAGCAGAGCTTCTCTGGTTGCAAGGAGGCCATGGAAGCAGAGGGGATGGAGCCCTCCCACCCAGCCTGTTTCTCAGTTCTCCCAACAGGAAACCAAGGAATTTCAAGCCTTGACTCTTCCCTCCTAGAAGGGGATAGGAGAAGGACTAAGCAACTATTTCCTAAGTGTTCTGCAATATTCAGGGGTGAGCCTGCAGTAAATCATAAATGACACTTTGTAACAAACTTATGTCAACACTGAATAGTTGAGCAGTAACTGGTTTTATCTGTATCCTTGATTTTTTGTTTTCCATGACAACTCAATCTCATTTACCTTGCTAGTCCTATGACAGTTGGCTTCTATACCTCTCTAGTCTCAGAAGAGGGGCTGATAGACCAACATTCAAAGAGAATCACCGACTTCCCAAAACACCCAATTTTTCAGGCTTTTCAGGCATTCATAATTAGGTTTTAGGCATTTCACTCGAAGTCAAACTATATAGACGCACCTGGAGAAAGAACAAGCCGGTGGGTGCCTGCCATAGTCTCGGCTTCCACTTGAATTAGCACATTATTCATCCTCATTCACAAATTGGAGTGCAGTGAACCTAGGAAAGACCACGAGAAAACACGAGGCACTAAATAAAGCTAAGTTAAAGAAATCATGAGTCCTTTCATGCTGAAGAGCAGAAAGCAGAGACATAGCAATTATTTTTAAGCACATGGAAAGAGATTCCAGAGAATATGAGGAACAGTTGTGTTGAGGTCATTCTAGAAAGAAGAAATTCACTCAATAAACAACTGGGAAGATTTGTGTAAGAGTCTTCATAAATCGTCTACCTAACTCTTACTTATGCTTGCTTTTGATATGGAGAGGCTTTATTGTATTGTAATATAGGAAAATTATTTCAGGACACTTAAATAATAAAAAATCATGAACAGGAAAATACTTTGAAAGTTGAGGTAGAATTGTTTGAGGACTCTAAGGAATGATAATGCTCCTTGTTGACTGAGAGTTAAGACAGAGAGCAGCTATTACTTATAGCTCCAAACAGTTCAGTGAGTCTATTTGGGGAAAATAGATATTCTCTATTCATGCATGGTTTTCTGTGTAGGAGTAAAAAATATTATGGCCTTTTTAAGTCCCCCGGTCATTTACCCATATTTCCTTTCCAAATGAAACCTGGTGCCTGCAGGCTTTTGCACTTGTCTCTGGTATTTTGTTCTCCTTGTAGCTCTTTTGATAACCATTAGATGTTCATTTATCCATCCAGAGACTGACAGTATCCCAACTTTCAAGTGCATAAACCAAAATGGTGAGGAGGAGGGGACAATAGTAGAGGGATGCCTCTATTTAAGTTTAAACCATCTATTTTATCTCTAAGGGGAAGAGCCAACCTTAGGGCTCCTGTATGCCTAGGAATATATTTTCCTATTGAGACTTTTCTCTTGTTTTAAGTAGTCTGAAAATAACTGGGTTAAAGAAATAAAGCGAAAACCCTCTGTATCAAAAGCAAATGCCGTAAGCAAAGGTGGTAACAAACCCTGATACGCTAAGGTTTGTCTGAACTCAAAATTCAGCAGGGTTCTATCACTCAGCATGTGATGAAAATCTGAATTGGATTTTTTCAAATGCTGTGCTCTCTGGACCCATTAGGAGCATATTAAACTGTTGCGATACAAAACATTTTTTTTCCTCTGTAGCAAAGATCAAACAGAATTCTGAATGCAAATTTACTCCATCTCTTCACCAATAGAACGTTTCCAACAACTAGACAGACGCTGGAGGACACAGTTGAAAGCTCCCAAGCTTAGGAAGAGTCATGTCTTGACTGCAGGGATAGGCCTGTCAGTAATCCCGCAGTGTGGGCTCAGCGATGGCAGTGTACTTAATAAATTGTACATTTATTTCCAGCATCATACTCAAGACAGCCAATGCAGAAACCATGTCCTCGCAAGAACGCTTCTCAATGGCAACGTAATCTATCCACACTCTCGGCATCAAGAGATGCGCCTGTCCACGACACGAGAGGTTGCAGAGTACTCTTCCATGCTTCCCTCCAACCCTCAGTGATGTCTTACAGATATTTACTCTCGCATATGGCATATAGAACATTAAAAGCGTTTTGAAAAATCCCTCAGTTTTCGACTTCTGAAGGATTATTAACTTCAAAGTCTGAAGAAATGTCGCCCTTCTATCTTTGGAAATGCCAGGAGCCTTTGCATATCCCTACCACAGGACCAAGCAACCCCCAGCAGAGAAGAACGATTACTGCCTCGGTGGCGAGAGGATGGCTTTTGATCTCTTAACATATTGGAAATTACTTAAAGGTAAGCCATCTGCTAGCTGAGGAACAAAAACAGATTACATCACACCCTGCTAGAAAGATTGTGTTAAATCCTGTATATCAAGGCTTTTAATAATTCTATATTAAGTCAGCTAATAGGATTAGGTACACATTTTCTTTAGGCTTATTTCCTCAACTATTAAAAAAAAACTTTTGTGTGTGTGTTTGACAATCTGCAAAATTCAAGAGTATTCCACTGTGAATAAAAAAGGGTTCTTTCAAGAGGAAGCACTTTCTCAGTTTACCACTGCTCTCCAAAGAGATGTACAGCAGAAGTGCCTTTCCAGAGTAGTTTGTGGGAGACTGAGACAAGAGAGTTTCTATTATTGCTGCCATGATGTATTGCCTGTGTGTTACAAACTTGCCTGCAAGAGCTTTCTGCCTTTATTGCTCTTCTTCAGGTCAGGGGTGGGATTCAGGCAGGTGGAAGATGCAAAGATACTTGATCCCCTCAGTAATAATTAGTAGTGGTGACAGTCCACCATGAGATTGGTGTGTGGCAAGTATTGGGATGATGAAAGAATAACCCTTGATTAATAAGAGCTTGAAGCATCTGCAAGACAGGACTGTCCCAGCCTTGAGAAAGGTTGCATTCTAAAATGACCACAATGCAAGAAAGTTTACATTCTAAAATTACACCATGCCCCAAACAAACATACTGTCCTCCTTGTCTGTGGTCAGAGAATACTAGAATATATTCACTCGAAGATATGTAGACAAAACAAGAAAGGGCCTTCTTTATTTTTTGCCCCTTCTTTCACTAATTTGTTCAGGGTTATTCTACAACCTTAGAGCATTGAATATACACATTATGCAAATTCACTTCCACTATTACTTCTAAATCTTTTATAAGAGGTTCATTTGCTTTGTGTACTGTACGTCACTCTGGGATACTGAGAGTTGAATAAGGTTATAAAAGTGATAGCAGCAAACACTTTTATCTCTCTATGCTTTTTGAAGTAGTTCTTTTAAAGGTAAAAAAAAAAAAGTCTCCATTGCCCTGAGATAAGGTAATTCTTATCTTGGCTACAACAGAAGGTTACAAATAACTGTTGAGAGTCAAATGAAACGCAGGATTCAATATATTTAGAAACCAACACAAAATGTCGTACATTAAAGGCACTTGAGAAACAATTGTTGAATTGCATTTCCAAGAAATCACTAGAAATAGTTGCCATGATTTTGCCTTAATTGTTGAATGATACAGAATAAAATGACCTAGGTTTCACCATAACATAAATGAGAAAAAACAATCATAGAACTAGCAACCCAGAAGTCTAGTTGTTGTGTATTATACCTTGTTGCAAATGGTCTGAGTTTTCTTGGTGTGCTTTTTACAAAGTAAGGAGAATTAATGATATAGCTAATAATAATTACCATATCTAGAGACACATTACTCATTAGCACTTTGAAAAATTAGCTTCTAATCCTCACAGTGTTTTTGAGAGGTGAATATTATCATTCCTTGGTCACTGGTGAGAAAACTGAAACTCAAGGAGGTTAAAAAAACCTACAGCAAATGGAAGAGTGAGTATTCAAAGAAGGTTTTGATGCCAAAGTCTGTGCCCTTTCTGCCACGCTTGCAATTTGGTAGAGGCCTGAAGGTCTTGCTCTTCACTTGGTGACTTGGCTCAGCATTCTCTGTGTCAAATCTTTGAAAGAATTAACAGGACAATGTCATTTCCTTTGAGATGTTAAAAAATCAGTAAGGGTTCTTTTTTTTTTTTGAGTTGGAGTCTCACTCTGTCGCCCAGACTGGAGTGCAGTGGCCGCTCCCGGCCACCGCAGCCTCAACCTGGTGGGCTCCGGCGATCCTTCCACCTCAGCCTTCCAAGTAGCTTACATTATATTCCTGCAGGCCAGTTCTCACTATGTTTCTCCAAGATGCTGATGTTTCTTCCATTGGTTAATTTGAGGTAGCCAAAACAAAATAATTTGAAAGTCTCTTCCAGTCTGTAGAATTTCTCTTTCATTAACCATCAGCTTTAATTTCTCAACTTTGTATTTTCCTTTCATGTTAAAAAAAAAAAAAGAGCCCCACTGTTTATCACCTTATTTGTTTGCTGGCAAATCTTAGTAGAAGACAACACAAGTGTCCAGTAGCAAGTTAGCAAGACGGGAAAAATTCAGAAATATGATTTAAAATGTCTTATGCATTACACATCAATTATTGAAATGCGGGAAATTGTATGTAATAATACAATATTATTCACTACTAGAATTATTCTTAGGTAAGAGAAAATTAAATACATAATAATCCTCAAATAAATGTTTGTCAGAGACATATGTTAGTATTTCAATAGAGTAATACTAGCTGTTGTAATAAACAACCCCCCTTTCCCAATTTCAATGTTTTAACTTTATTTCTTTTTTTCTCTCTATTTTTTTTATTATAAAGATGTGGGGTACAATTCAGGGTTAGGTATACAAACATTGATTATGCAGTTACCCTTGTTGATGAGATATGTCCCTCCCTCCCCTAGCAGTTTCCCTCAACTGCCAATCCCACTCCCCCTCCCCTGACAGTTTCCCATTACTGCCAAACACTTTCTTATAGTATTACAATTGTTCAAGGTCCACTTATGAGTGAGAACATATCGTACTCTATTCTTTGTTTCTGAAATAGATCACTAAGTATGATCGACTCCAAATCCATCCAAGTTGCTGCGAAGTCCGTATATTTGTCCTTCTTTATGGCTGCATAATATTCCATTGTGTATATGTACCACATTTTTTTAAATCCAGTTCAGCTTCAATGGGCAACATGGTATTTGCTATTGTGAATAGAACTGCAACAAACATAAGTGTGCAGGTATCTTTTTTGTAGAATTTGAGTTCCTCCGGGTATACTCCCAATAGGGGAATTGCTGGGTCAAATGGAAGGTCAATTTCTAGTTCTTTCAGAAATCGCCACATTGTCTTCCAAAGAGGTTGCACTAGTTTGCATTCCCACCAGCAGTGTAGAAGCATTCCTTTTTCCCCACATCCTCACCAGCATCTGTTGTTGTTTGTTTTATTAATGATGGCCA
>CAUYQG010159743.1:0-14541 GCA_963574415.1 Tarsius wallacei | reverse complement strand
GTCCAAGATCAGTCTAGGCAACATAGCGAGTCCCATCTCTCAAAAAAATCAACAAATTAACCAGGCATAGTGGCACGCACCCATAAGCCCAACTACTCAGGGGGCTGAGGCAGGAGGATCCCTTGAGCCCAGGAGTTCAAGCAATACCCTTTCTCTACAAAAATAAATATAAAAAATTAGCTGGCTGTGGTGGCACATGGCTGTAGTCCTAGCTACTTGAGAGGCTGAGGCAGGAGCCCAGAAGTTTGAGGCTACACTGACCTACAATCACGCCCCTGCACTTCAGCCTGGGCAACATAGCAAGACCCTGTCTCCAAAAATTAAATAAATAATGAAATTAACATTTTTTGCCTTGTATAATCAATGCCTAGGGAATTTATTTTTAATAAACGTTTGCTTTTAAATGAATGCTTCTGAGTTTTCTAAAAGGTTCAAAAGTGGTTACAAATCTCATCACCTTTCTCATTCCTGATTTACCCTTTTCAGAGGTAGTCATTATTATGGTTGTCTTAAGTATCCAAAAGTATTTTATGCATCAATAGGCATCTAGGTAGGTTATTCTTTGTTTCTATATAGATGTTAATATACTGTTTATGTTGTTCTGCACCTTGCTTTTTAAAATGTAGCAATATCATACCCCTACATACCCTTTTTTTGTGTGTCAGCTTCATAATCATCTATTTTCTTGTACTGTAATTTAACCAGTTCCCTACTAAAAATGTTTATTTCTAATCATTTTCTGTTACAGTGTTGCAACAAATATCCTTATACAGTATCATTTCATACTAATGTGTAAAATGGGAATGTACATAGCCTGGGTGCCGTGGCTCACGCCTGTAATCCCAGCACTTTGGGAGGCCAAGGCGAGAGGATTGCCTAAGCCCATGGTTTCAAGACCAGTCTGGGCAACTTGGCGAGACCTCGTCTCTATAATTTAAAAATAATAATATTAGCTGGGAGTGGTGGCATGTGCCTGTAGTTCCAGCTACTTGGAAGGCTGAGGCAGAAGGATCACTTAAGCCCAGCAGGTCGAGGCTCCAGTGGCTGTGAGCATGCCACTGCACTCCAGTCTGGGCAACAGAGTGAGACTCCACTCAAAAAAAAAAAAGTCCTTATACAGTATCATTTCATACTGAAGTGTAGAATGGGAATGTAGCTTACAAGATAGACCCTAAAGTAAAAGCCAGGGTCAAGGAACATACATTTGGAATTGTGAGAGTCATTATTCAGCTGCCCTTAGAAAAACTGCAATTTACATTCCCACTTAGAATGTCTAGAAAATGCAGATGTCTCTAGAACCTTGCTAGCAGTGTTACCCATCTTTGAAACTCTTGACTAGTTGACAGGTGACTCATAAGTTATATTAGCTTGCTTTTCTCATTTTGAATGAGAGAAATATTTGCATATATTTGAAAACTATTTGTATCTCCTGTTCTGTCAACTGTTTTTGCCCCGTCCTGTTTTCTATTGACTTGTGGGAACTTTTTATATTTTAAAAACGTTAGCTTTTGGTCTGTGATGTGTGATGCAAATATTTCCTCCATTCTTGTCTTTGACTTTGTTTATGATATATTTGCCAAACAGATTTTTTTAAAAAACGGTTGAATTTATCAAAATTTTTTGTGGTACCTGGGTTTTGTTTCTTTTTTAGAAATGCCTTTCTGATTCTATAAGTGAATACTAGTGATGGCTTTCTTTTGACAGGGGTTTTGAAAACCCATATAAGATGTTTTTGTGAATTTTAATTCACTGTATATTTTGCAGTTTTCCTATCACTGCCCCCCAATATTTCCAAAACATTGCAGAAAAATAGATTTGAGTTGCAATCAAAGCAACAGTGTTTTTTCCAGGTTCGCTTCAAGGAGTTATAAACCATCCTCTAGGAAGCTAAGGACTAGTGCCTTGTGTCTAGTAAAGTGACTTGAGTGAGATACAGACATTATAGGCAGGTTTTGACTCCTGGCTCTTTGGGGATCTCTCAGGTTGCTGTCTTAAGCTGAGTAATTTAGGAAGAAGGACTGACTGACAGGTGCCACCATTGTTTGGCCTGGTCTTAAGGGCAGACCAGGATTCTTTCTGACTTGAGTGTGGGCCAATAATCCTGTTCTGAGCAGATAATGTAAAATAAAAGTCAACTTTTTCATAAGCTCTAACCCCTTAGGGCATCCTATATTTTTCCTACTGAATGGCTGCAGCTCTTCTTATGGCAAACAGTGACTAGAGTCTTAGTACCTTTCTCTCTAATTTTTTCATAGCCTGATAATTTTTGCCACCAACCCCTTTCTTTAGAATATAATGAGGATTAGTGAAATAGGAATCCTTCTCCAGAGCTTTGATCTCCCACTCCAAGATGCTGTGTTATGTAAATTGTCACTTGGATATCACATAATTAATCTTACTAAAGTAATGAGAAATTAACGGCAGACAACATAGTTAAAATGAATTATCTGGGGGTATTGTGTTGACTTGTTGATTCTTGCCGCGGTTGATGGTGGTAGCCGCCAGTGTCTATCAGTTGCAGCCATATTGGCAGTTTCCCTTTGAACTGGCATGAAGAACGAGTTAATCTTATTACTAGTAATACAGCGATTGCCTTTGTTCAAGAGGTTGAGGAATGAGTGGTTCATTCAAGCTTTATTTTATTAATAAAGAAAAAAGACAATTTTCTCTAACCCTTAGCCCAAATATAACGTGAATTTCAGGTGAATTAGTAATATTAGCAAGAAATCCCAGTATTAGCTCTCACTGATTTTTCAGGTATTTGATACCTGCAGGATTTGGGTTGCCTCCTGAGGTTTATTTAGGTTACTCTTCCAAAATAGACTTGTTATATAAGACACTGCCTGTATCTTCACCATTATTCAGTAGCAGGTGAAAAATTTCAGAGTTTAGTAATTTATTTTTTCCCCATGGGAATCAACTGAATAGGAGGAGAATAAATGAGATCATTTATGTTTGTCAGTGGTCGCATAATACTTAGCCAGTACTTTGGGGTGCATATTCAGACTCCTGTTGTTTGAGGCTCCCTGCAGTATGTGCTTTATCTATTTTGGTGTTTTTTAAAAATGCTATTTACCCCCTTCTGCTTAACAGTTACTAGAAAAGAAGGTCTTAGGTGGGGTTTGTTTTTGTTTTTGTTTTTGTTTTTGTGAAGGGGCTAGAGCTTATGAAAAAGTTGACTTTTATTTTACATTATTTGAAGTTCCAGATTGAATTGTATTTTTTGACACTAACAGCACAAATAATTCCTGTGAATAGTGAAGGAAACTTCCCATGTTTACACCTAGAAATGTGGCCTCTGCTTGCAAAAGGAAAAAGTCTCTGATTGATCAGAAAACCTGTAGGACATTTGAGTGAAATGTTTGAAGGTGGGGAAAAGACTTAAACATAGTGGAATCCTAGTCTGTTAAGCTTTATGACAATATCTGTGAATTTTAAAAAGCATTTTCATACACATTGTGTTTTGTCCGTTCAAACTCCCATTTTTAGAATTTAACTCTTTGGTGTGAGAAGCGGTGCATTCCACATCTACTCTTCCATCCTAACGACAGCTAATTAAAACACAGAATGTTTGTATTGCATGCTTTCTTTTTCTCTGAGATGTCATGATAGGGTGTGAGGAGTGACACGAAAACTTTTATGAATTAATATCCATCCCCACAGTATCTTACTATTCTGACTGTTGGATGAAATAGTCTGCACACAAGTAAGCTTTAAAATCTCAGCACTAATGACATCATAGTAGGATATCAGGGAGAGAAAACCAGTGATAAAACCAAATGGCTGGTTATTACTGTGGCTAGGCTCTCATCTACCAGAAGTGAGTTTCACCAAGACAGGCTAAGAATTCTCAGTGGGGACCCGCTCATTCTAGTCAGGGGCTGAGTGTGTCACCTGTATCAACTGTCATTTATCTTCCGTGTCAAATCTGTATTATGAGAATTGATCCATCTTGGACTTTATGGGCATTTTTCTGCTGTATGATAGAAATGTGGCCAGAAAGGAGGCACATATCCTGCCGCTTTTCAGATGGGCACACACAGATAGCATGAGAGTGTAGGATACGTGTTAGCTGTACCCATACCCATGGGGCTTTAAGGTGAGTGTTCGCATTCGGCAACTGGGAACCAGTGCTAGAAATGGTTTTCTCAATCCCAAAAGGAAATCATGCAGGAATCTGGTGGCTATTTTGCAGTGTTTTTCACTTGCACCTTTCATTTCTGCGGTGTGTGTGGTCCAGGTAGAGAAATTCGCCTCACTGGTTGTCTCCGTGTTTCTTTCTCTCCTCAGATGCAGACAGACATGCTGAACTATCTGGAAGTCCACTGAAAAGCAAAAGCACTAGGAAGCCTTTGGCATGTATCATTGGGTATTTAGGTGGGTATTTTCTAATAGAGGAAAAGCTCAGAGAACAGTTTCTGAATATTACAGACATTTGGCCATTCTGAATGGACAGTCTTATATTAAATTCAAGCCTTTCCAATAGCTGAAATTGGATGTCTTTGTATATATATAGTCAGTTTATTTTGTTTTAGACGCTTTTATTTTTATTACACACACACACACACACACACACAGAATTGTGGTATATGTTTACTTTTTCTTTAAAAATAAATAATTAAAACCGGACGTGGTGGCTCAAGCCTGTAATCCCAGCACTTTGGGAGACAGAGATGAGAGGATTGCCCGAGTCCAGGTGTTCGAGACCACCCTGGGCAACTTGGCAAGACCTTGTTTCTGCAGCAAATCAAAAAATTAGCTGGTGGTGGCACATGCCTGTGGTTCCAGCTACTTGGAAGGCTGAGGCAAAAGGATCGCCTGAGCCCAGCAGGTCAAGGCTGCGGTGACTGTGAGAGTGCCACTGCACTCCAGCCTGAGTGACAGAGTGAGACTCCAACTCAAAATAAAAAATAAGAAGAAGAAAATGCAAAGTGACTATCCATGGAAATAAATACAGAGTAAACAGAAAGAGGAAAACAAAAAGCTCTCAATTATTCCTTAGGATAGTCTCACTATTCTTTAGATCCTTGCACTGTTTCTAACACATCTCACCCCTCCCTTTAAATAGGGGATTGGTGTTTTCTTTTTTTTTAATGAGATCAAACTGATTTTTAAGTCATCTTAAAAATATGTGTAGTTCTGATGTGCTGAAGATTACTTTAAAAAGGAAGCATTTGCTTTCTGGTTGTTATCATGCCATCTAACTTGGAAATCTCCAAAGATGATGGCTTCATTTTCATGTTGAAATATCACAATTAAGAATAGTATTTAAAAATGCTAGGCAATAATCCCTAATCCCAAACCCCCCTTTTATTAGTTTTTTTTTTTACAAAGTTTTAAGACAAAAAGCTTACAAAATAATGGTTCCTCATATACCTAGAAGCAAGAATGGCATGTTTTTGTGCTTCTAATATTTCTTTTTTTTTTTTTTTGAGTTGGAGTCTCACTCTGTCGCCCAGACTGGAGTGCAGTGGCCGCTCCTGGCCACCGCAGCCTCGAACTGCTGGGCTCCGGTGATCCGTCCACCTCAGCCTTCCGAGTAGCGGAACTACAGGTGCGCACTACCACGCCCGGCTAGTTTTTGATTTATTGTAGAGATGAGGTCTCGCCAAGTTGCCTAGGCGGGTCTTGAACCCGCGGGCTCAGGCAATCCACTCACCTCAGCCTCCCAAAGCACGGGATTACAGGCAGAGCCACCGAGCCCAGCTGCTTCTAATATTTCTTTTTCATTTTCTCAGTAAAGTAAAATTAATGTGCTCAGAGCTGCTTTGTCAGAGTCATAATTATGGAATGTTCCGACTTCAGACATCCAGTCTTTTAGAAATCAAAGTGTGGTCTTCAATGTGGAATATTATCTGGTCCTTATCACGGTGTCCCAGGACTCGGAGCTCACAGCCCCCTCTTTGCTATTTGTTCTGCCTCCTATTTCTTGCTTTGTTTCTCAGGTGCTAAAGAGTGGCTGTGCTGTCCATGGTCATGGTGGTAACAGCCTTGAGGTTGCTGTCAGTATCCCCCGGCAGGAATGACTCCTGGAAGCCCCTTTCCATCTTGCAAGGGAAAGCTGCTGCTCATATTAGGCTTTCCATGGGTAATTGTGCGTTCCTCCTGTGGGCAAATTGGTCTCTATACCTACCAGATAAGCCCAAAGCTGTGCTGTTTTTACGAACTGAACCACATCCCTATACAACATATCTCTGTGCATTTATATGTTCAAGACACTGTATTAAGTGATCTGGGGAACATCAAGGTGCATAAGACCTTACCCTCAAAAATCTTAGTCTAATGGGGAAAGCATGCAGGTAAGAACAATAAAGCAGGCCGGGCTCAGTGGCTCAGCTTGTCATCCCAGCACTTGGGGAGGCCGAGGCGAGTGGACTGACGGAGCCCACGGGTTCAAGACTAGCCCGGGCAACTTGGCGAGACCTCGCTTCTACAATCAATCAAAAGTTAGCCGGGCGTGGTAGCGCACGCCTGTAGTTCCAGCTACTTGGAAGGCTGAGGCGGAAGGATCGCGGGAGCCCAGCAGGTCGAGGCTGCGGTGGCTGAGAGGCATGCCACTGCCCTCTAGCCGGGGTGACAGAGTGAGACTCCAACTCAAAAAAATCCAAAAAACAAAAAATAAAAGACTAGATCTTGTTAAATAATTACAGACAGTATTCACTGGGCACTCAGAGGGAGGAATAACTCTAAGGGGGCCTTCGAAAGCCAGAATCATCTTTTTGAGGGCAGACCCCTCGTATTACAGGCGTCCTCCCGTTAGGCACGTATTCTAGGAACCCACTGGCATTAGTGTGCCAGCTAGAGTTGTGAGAGGCTGCGTTTGGCTTCAGTGAATTTTGGGGGGAGATTATTTAAATGCGTTTGCCCATTTCATGATTACGAACACACCTGGCCACACCTCAAGACATGTTCAGCAGATTTCGACCAAAAATGGCATGACCTCCATGCCTCACCCTCCCTATTCACCTGATCTTGCCCGAGCAACTTTTATTTATTTATTTAGAAAGCAGGTTTTATTGAGAGAACAGAAAAGCTCCCACAGTGGGAGGGGACCTGAAGGGGTTGCCCCCCTGAGCGACTTTATTTTGTTTGCCTGAATGAAAGAAGTCCTCAAAGGGAAACATTTTGCCAACGTAGAAGAGGTGAAACCAAAAAATGGCAGAAGCACTAAAAGGCACCAAAATGGACAAATTCAAAAACCGTTTGAGCAGTGGAAAAAGCGGCTTGATAGGTGCATTGCATCAAACCGAGAGTACTTTGAAGGTGATTGAAGTTTCAACATGCAGGAAGCCGGGCTTGGTGGCTCAGCCTGTAATTCCAGCACTTTGGGAGGCCGAGGCGAGTAGATTTCCTGAGCCCGTGGGTTCGAGACCAGCCTGAGCTACTTGGCGAGACCTCGCCTCTACAATAAATCAAAAATTAACTGGGTGTGGTAGCGTGCGCCTGTAGTTCCGGCTACTTGGAAGGCTAAGGTGGAAGATTCGCCGGAGCCCGGCAGGTCAACGCTGGGGTGGCCGTGAGTGTGCCACTGCACTCCAGCCTGGGCTATGGAGTGAAACTCCGACTCAAAAAAAAAAGTAGGAATAAATGCTCAATTTTTTATAAATAAATTCTGAGTTTTTTCATGCCCCCCCCCTTGTTTTTCTGCTAAATGTTAGGACACCCCACCTGAAGAAAGTAGCAGTTAACTTCAGCCTTGAAAGATATGTAGGATTTGAATAGATAGAAAAATAGGAAAAGAAGACTCTTCCCTCATGAGGCTAAAAGAAGCAGATGAACAAAGGCTTCAGTGATGCCAAGAACCTGAAGGCAGGGTGTCTCGTCTGGAGGGACATAGGGTAATGGAAAATGAGGTTGGCAAAACTTTAATGCTGTGTTGAAAAAAAAAAATCAGCCAGGTGTGGTAGCTCATACCAGTAATTCCAGCACTTTGGGAGGCAGAGGCGAGAGGATTGCCTGAGCTCAGGGGTTGGAGATCAGCCTGAGCAGCATGGCGAGACCTTGTTTCTACAATAAATAAAAAAATCAGCCGGGCGTGGTGGCACATGTCTGTGTTCCAGCTACTTGGTAGGCTGAGATGGTAACCTGAGCCCAGAAGGTTGCTGCGGTGGCCATGAGCGTGCGATTGCACTCCAGCCTGGGTGACACAGTGAGACTCCGACTTAAAAAAAGAAAAAAAGGCCAGGCTCAGTGGCTTAGCCTATAATCCCAGCACTTTGGGAGGCCGAGGCAAGTGGATTGCCTGATCCCGTGGGTTCAAGACCAACTCCAGCAACTTGGCCAGACCTCGTCTCTACAATAAATAAAAAGTTAACTGGGCATGGTAGCATGCATCTATAGTTCCAGCTACTTGGAAGACTGAGGCGGAGGGATCACTGGAACCCGCCAAGTCAAAGCTGGGGTGGCCATGAGTGTGTCACTGCACTCCAGCCTGGGCGACAGAGTGATACTCCAACTAAAAAAAAAAAATCATTATTTTAAGCCATTTCTAAATGTTGGCAAGTGTCACCAGAGTGAGATAGAGCAGTTCTAACAATCCCAATGGTTCTTCCTAAATTTCAGTAAATAAGGTTGTTACTTAGGCAGGTGACTTGCCTGCAGACAGCACGCTGGGCAATGACTCTGAGCATCAGTGAGTGGGCAAAGCTTTGGAGAAAAGGTTGCCCAGTATGAGTAGTAGACTGGAGTTCTTCACCTTCTACAGTATGGCAATTTCTGTCCTTCTGCAATAAGCACAAGTAGTTCCAGGCTGTGTGGCTGACAACAGTATACCTCAGTTAAACATGCACGTACCATGGACACATCTGTGTTGTGATATATCCTCGGTCAAAGCATTTCTTCCACCTCTTGACTATTGTCTTTGGACTTTGGTTTCAGATTTCATCTGCATCTAAGCGTTGTGGGCTGGGAGTAATTAACCCTGGTCCCAGACCCTGGTCGCAGAGCCAGAAGGGAAATCCTGTTTTTTCAGAAAGCTCACACACTTGGCTGGACAGAGCACAGAGGTGTTTCTTTCCTGAGGCTACCTCTCCAGATACCCTTTGGTTTCTAATACCTTGAAGAGTCAGATGCCTTATTCCCTTAGCAAATCACATGTTTTAAGTGACCTTCTGAAGTGGCTTTTTTTTTTTTTGCTGGTATTCACAGCCAGCAGGGGAAGAACCAGCTTACTTGATAAGCAAAGCCATAGCAACAGCATTTGAGGTCGATTCATTATGCCAGTCCTGGGCTGGCGCAGGAAGAACTGACTCTCACCTCATTAAGAAATAAGATGTGTGCCTATTAGCCAATGTTAAGTGCACATGGAGATTTTTAATATCGTGTTCTTAGCTGAGAAACCTTTTTCCTTCCCCCTTCAGAGATCCATCCTGCGAAGAAACCTAACATAATCCGATCTGCACCGAGCCTGCAAACCCCCACCACCAAGCGGATGCTCACTACCCCTAACCACACGTCTCTGAGCATTCTGGGGAAAAGAAACTACAGTCATCACAACGGTCTGGACGGTATGTAAGCCCAGGAATTCTGGAGGCTGTTCTGAAAGGCCAGGACCCCTCTGCACACGGGTGTGTGCCTGCCACATCCAAGAATGTGTTACAGACAGGCTCTCTGCTCCATGATTAATCTACATGTGGCATGGGGGTAGGGGAGCGCTGCCACATGCCACATTTTCCAAGGGATAGTTCTCCATGTCATCCCAAGCTCCCCTTTTGCTAATATCCCCTATCAGGAGGCTTATCTGGAGATGAAGTCTCTAGTCAGCAGGCAGCTTCTGCTGGGTAGTCACGTGCTTGCTGTGATGCTCATGTAAGTTTTCTCAAACAGGGATTTTTTTTGGCCTTATGCCTGAGACATCAGTGTTCTCTGGGGTTCTCCAGTGTCTGTGGATCATCTTGAATTTGGCCATTTGTCCCCTGCTTCTTTCACCTTATAATTTTTTTAATTGCTCAAGTGGGCTACAAGTCATGAAAGGAATTGCCTGGGTGATGCCCTAAATAAGAAATAATAATTTGCTTGGAATGGAAAAACAGAAATATCACCTCTTAGCCAAAGTACTTCTCTTGGGCTTGGCCATGTAATGACTCGTCAGGTGGAATTGAATTATCTTCCCATTTGGACTATAAACACAACCATAATAAATCATCCAGGCAGTATATATTGTTCATTTCAATAGTCCTGGAGTTTGAAGCAGTCTTTATTGTTTAAGTGTTGGCATTTATTTATGAATAAAACTCTCCAGGCTTTTCATGCCTTATGGAACTCTCAATTCCTTCAGTGACAGTAAATTATTTATAATGAGGCCCTAGAGCAAGGATGTGGAATAGACCTTCTCATAATAATTTCCCACAGTGGTTTTTCTTCAGTATGACTTTTGATGGTCATAATCATGTCAAAAATGAGTAAAAATTTTAGGGTGAGGAGTTCAGTTTGCATTTATAGGGTATCAATGTGTTGTAGATATGGCTTTCAAGAATTTAGCTACTCAGCAGACTTGCAGAAACACTCCCTTGCTAATGAGAATACTGGCCATCCTTGCCACAATATGCCTGATGCCTAGACAGCAGAAGACCAAAAAAGGGTCATGTCAAGACATGAAGATTGGATTTCTTTCTGGTTTTTCCTTGCCCACAGCCTAGGGCCTTTGGATTCAAGTGTAAATGGACTCTGGAATCTTTTCTCATCTTATCACTTCCCTGGCCTTTCCAGATGTATTGTCCTGCTGTCGAAAGCATAAAAAATGATCTGGTTCATTTGAGATACAGATCCATTCTTTCTGGTTGAAAGACTGTCCTTGTGAGTGATGCTGGAACAGCAGCTTTCTGGTATCTTCTTCCATTCACACTCTGTGGTTATCTGGACCCCAGGCCTGGCCCAGCATTGCAGCCTCTGTTGCTCTTTCCTCAGGGGCACGGGTACCTGTTTTCTTGGGATTTCTTTAAAATGCCACCTTGTCGTGTTCCCTCTCCGCACTGGTTTGTCCCGTTTCTCTCTGGATGGAGGCTGCTGGTTCTCTGAACAGGAGGAATGGACAGGACACACAGTGAATCCTTGGTGTTCCATAGCCCGAGGCTTTCCGTGTTTTGGGAGACAGACACCCATCTCATTTTCTGAAGATGCTTAGCTGCAGAAACACTTCTTTCTTCAAGACCCGTTTGTCTTTGTTCTCCTGTCACGGTGTGGAGAGCGAGGCAGGTGACATGTGCCCAGCATTGTGCCAACTCCCATTCTGGTTATCTGACTTGGTTCACATGACAGGAAGTTCTGGAAGGTCAGGGAAGCTGTTTTGCATACCATCGTGTCTCTGTGTCCAATACAATCTCTGGCACTTACTAGGTGCTCAATATATAAATTGTATGCATGGAAGTGACTGAGAAAAACGAGACCTTGGGAAGTGACAGAAGTGTTCCAGGTTACCAGGTGCCACCCAGATGGAGTGGGCTTCCCACTCAGGTGTGAGGGTTTCAGAATCTGCTCCTTTCACCACTGTTCTCCATGAAACTGTGACCCTCAAATATGCCATATCAGGTTCTGTTAGCACGGATAGAAAGTGTGTCATTTATTTTAACAGCTACTTTGGTGTAAGAAATCAATATGACAGATATTGGAGGACAGTAGGTTAACAGGGACATGGGGGACACAGGAAACAGCCACCATTCTTAGGGTTGGGAGAGCACAAGGAAGAAGTCGTGGTTATCACAACCTAGAAGCTCCAGGAGGCCCCCGGAGCTGGAGCCCAGCCCTGTACTGCAGTGCCAGTGTGGGCACCTCCCAGGAGGTGTGATGAGGCTGGTCTGACTGCTGCCGCTGCCTGGGGTGGCACTGACAGGAGCAGGATGGAACGGGTCCCGTCTGCCTCCTCCAGCCCTGCAGACTCCCAGCAGGTGTGACAGGGAGAGTCACACTGGCCCCAGCATCCCAAGCCAGATTGGAGGATGAGCATGAAACTGAGAAACCCCGTGATGGACGTGTACGTTTCGGAAAGCGTCCATGTTCTTGTGTTACTCAAAGACCTTCTCCTTGGGGTCCTGGGCCTATTTCTTATCTCCCCAGGATACAGGATCCTGACTAACCTGAGTTTCCAAGATGAGCTCAAAGTACTGGAGAAAATATTTGACTCAAAGCGAGTTCTCATGGGACAGTTATTATTACCACGATATACTGAAATAGATAGAAACTCATGGGAAAGCCTTGCCCTGCCTGATCCAATAATAAAATCCATTAGCTTTGCTACTTAATTATTAGGATGTCAGACAGATGAGCACACCAAACCAAATGTTGATGGACAGAACTGGTTTAGCTGGAACAAAACCTGGTTCGACTGAAACATTCAGGTCTCTCAGCTCTGGGGCTCCTGTCACCTTCGGTGGTCCACCTCCCCCACTCACCCTCCACACGTGCATCGCAGGCTCTTGACAATGGAAAGTGCCAGTGTCCACACCTCTTCGCCGGAAACAGATTCCGTCTCCAGAGAGCTTTCCGCTCATCTGCAAGAAGCAGCTTCTCGTCCGTTCAAGTTTTATCATGAGAGTGCAGGCCTTCAGTCACATCTCAGGCTCCACTGTCATCCAGGCTTTGTTGTTCCAGGGCTGGTTTGTCCTGTTTCTCCCTCCTATTGGAGGCAGCTGGTTCTCTGAACAGGAGGAACGGAAAGGGCACACACACTTCCTTCTTCAAGACCCATTTGTCTTTGCTTTCCTTTCACGGTGTGGAGAGGGAGGCAGGAGGCAGGTGACATGTGCCCAGCACTTTGCCAACTCCCTCTCTGGTTATCGAACTCAATTCACATGACAGGAAGTTCTGGGAGGTCTGGGAAGCTGTTGTGCTTACCATTGTATTTCTGTGCCCAGCACAGTCCCTGGCACTTAGTAGGAGCTCAATTAATTGCGTAAGTGGAAGAGACTGAGAAAAAGGAGACCTTGAGAAGTGACGGAAGTGTTCCAGGTTACTAGGCGCCACCCAGGTGGCGTGGGCTTCCCACTCAGGTGTGAGGGTTTCAGAATCTGCTCCTTTCACCACTGTGCTCTGTGAAGTTGTGGCCCTCAAATATGCCACAACAGCAGATTTAGCATAGTTCTGAAGGGCCCTGGGATTTTTGAAATGGTAAATGAGCACTGACTTTAACTTAAAGTCACCAGCTGCATTAGGTCCTAGTGAGAGTCAGTTTGTCCTTTGGAGCTTTGAAGCCGGGCATTGACTTCTCTCGAGGAATGAAAGTCCTAGAGGGCATCTTCTTCCAGTGTAAAGCTGCTTCATCTACATTGAGACTCTACTGCTCAGTGTAGCCACCTTCAACAAGCTCGCCTAGGTCTTCTGGATAACTTGCTGCAGCTTCTCCATCAGCCTGTGCTGCTTCACCTTGCACTTTTCTGGTAGGGAGACAGCGTCTTCCCTTGAACCTCATGAACCAACCTCTGCTAGCTCAGACTTTGCTTCTGCAGCTTCCCCGCCTCTCTCAGCCTTCGTAGAATTGAACAGAGTTGGGGCCTTGCTCTGGATTAGGCTTTGGCTTGAGGGAATGTTGTGGCTGGTTTGATCTACGCAGATCACTCAATAACTTATCAGCAGTAAGTCTGTTTAGCTCTTCCCACAACTTGGTTGTTTAGTGCAAGGGGTCTAGCTTTTAGCCTGTCTCAGGTTTCAACATGCCTTTCTCACTAAGCTTCATGATTTCTAGCTTTTCATTTCAAGTGAGAGATGTGCAACTCTTTTTCTCACCTGATTACTCAGAGGCTGCCAATATTGAAAGCAGGCTGCCTACTTTCAGTTTGGTTGTGTCTCGGGAATAGGAAGGCCTCAGGAGAGTGAGAGAGGAAAGAGAGGACGATGGGTGGAGCAATGAGAACATACATCACATTTATCACTTAAGTTTGCTGTCTTATATGGGTGAGGTTCATGGTGCCCAAAAACCATTTCAAGAGGAATATCTGGCTGAGCACAGGTGGCTCACACCTCTAATCCCAGCAGTTGGGGAGGCTGCGGTGGGAGGATTGCTTGAATCTGGGAGTTCAAGACCAGCCTGGGCAACGTAGTGAGACCTCATCTCTACAGAAAGTCAAAAATAGCCAGGCATGATGGCATGTGCCTATAGTCCCGGCAACTCGGGATGGCTGAGGCAAGAGGATCACCTGAGCCCAGGAGTTCGAGGCTGTGGTGAGCAGTGACCATGCCACCACACTCCAGCCTGGGCAACAAAATGAGGCCTGGACTCAAAAAGAAAGAAAGAAAGAAAAAGTAACATCAAAGAGATCAATGATCACAGATCCCCTTGACAGACATCGTAATGAAAAAGTTTGAAATATGGCAAGAATTACCAAAATGTGAATGTAAGGTAAACGAAACCAGACCAGGCGAAACGGCAACAAAGGGCCAAAAGAAATTTATTAATGCAATCCCGGGCGAGGTTCACCGGTCCACGTAACTGTGGGTCGGGGAAGTCGCACCCCGCGAGATGGGTGATGGGTTTATAAGGGGCACACCGAGAAAGCTGTGAGGGGGGTTGGGGAGAGCGATTACTGGTTGGGACCACCGTTGTGCCTGCTG
>CAUYQG010159741.1:0-20739 GCA_963574415.1 Tarsius wallacei | reverse complement strand
GGGAGACAATTTAATATAAAAATAAGTAAATATTTAGCTTACTGGATGCTGCTAAGTGCTATGGAGGACTCACACTGTATGGAATAGAGAAGAAGAAATCTTTGGGTGGGGTGGAGTTGTACTAGTGCTGCAATGAACATGAAAGTGTAGATATCTCTTTGATATACTGATTTCCTTTCTTTTCATTATATACCCCAGCAGTGGGATTACTGGACCATGTAGTTGTTCTATTTTTACTTTTTTGAGAAATCTCCATACTGTTTTCCATAGTGGCTATACTAATTCACGTTCCCACCAGCAGTATATGAGCATTTCACTTTCTTTGCATCCTTGCCAACATTTGTTATCTTTTTGTTTTTTTGATAATAGCCATTTTAACTAGGAGGAAAGGATATCTCACTGTGATTTTGGTTTGCATTTATTCAATGATTAGTGATAGTGAACAATTTTTTAATATACCTATTGGTCATTTGTATGCCTTCTTTTGATAAATGTCTATTATGATCCTTTATTTATTTTTTTAATCAGAATTATTTATTTATTTTTGCTGTTAAGTTATTTGAGTTCCTTATATATTCTGGTTATTAACCCCTTGTTGTATGGATAGTTACATATATTTTCTCCCATTCTGTGGGTTGGCTCTTCATTCTTTTGATTGTTTCCTTTGCTATGTAGAAGCTTTTCAGTTTTATTCAATCCCATTTGTCTGTTATTGCTTTTGTTGCCTGTGTTTTTCAGGCCTTACCCAAAAAAATATTTGCCCAGACCAATGTCCTGAAGTGTTTTCCCAGTTTTTTCTTTTAGTAGTTTTATAGTTTCAGTTAGGTTTTTGATCCATTTTAAATTGATTTTTGCATATGGTGAGAGTAAAGATATAGTTATATTTTTTCTGAATATAGATACTAAGTTTTCTCAACACCATTTATTGAAGAAACTGTCCTTTTCCCAATGTATGTTCTTGGTGCCTTTGTCAAAAATGAGTTGACTGTAAATTCATGGATTTATTTCTGGATTCTCTGTTATGTTCCATTGGTCTATGTGTCTTTCTCTCTTTTTTTCTTTCTTTCTTTTCCTTTTTTTTTTGCCAGTACCATGCTGTTTTTGTACCTCGGCATTGTTCTTTTGCTCAGGATTGCTTTGGCAGTTCAGAGTCTTCTGAGGTCCCATACAAAATTTAAGATTTTTTTTTTCTATGTATGTGAAGAGTGTTATTGGTATTTTGATAGAGATTGCATTGAATCTATAGATCACTTTGGGTAATATGAACATTTTAACAATATTATTTCTTCTAGCCCATGAGCATGAAATATTTTTCCATCCTCTTCAATTTCTTTCATCAGTGTTTTATAGTCTTCATTGTAGATCTTTCAATTCTTCGATTAAATTTATTCCTGGGTTGTTGTGGGGGTTTTTGGTAGCTAGAGTCAAGGGATTGCTTTCTTGATTCTTCAGATTGCTCACTGTTGGTGTTTAAAATGCTGCTGATTTTTGTTTGTTGATTTTGTATTTTGCAACTTTACTGAATTCATTTATCAGTTCTAAACATGTTTGTGGTGGCATCTTTAGGTTTTTTTAAATACAAGATCCTGATATCTGCAACCAAGGGTAATTTGACTTTTTTCTTTCCAATTTGGATGTCCTTTATTTTTTTCTCTTGCCTAATTGTCCTGGCTAGGACTTCCTGGTGCAGCTTTTGAAATCAAAGTGCTAAACAAACCAAGCCCAAGGAAAGATAAAAGGCAGGGCAATGCTGAGGTCCTTTGCAATGGGGCTCATATGATGGCTTCTGCTCCAACCACCATTTTGTTATTTATTTTTGGTTACAAAATCTTATGGGAGAAATGCTGATTAACATATTTTGGATTGGATGTCTTCTTTCTTGGATAAATTTACCTTAGTAAAGGTCAGTGAACACAACCACTGGAAGAATTTTAGGAGCCACGACCATGATAATTTCTGCCTATTACAGTTTCTAATTCTGTAGTTCTGGGTTTTTTTGTTTGTTTTTTAACCATTCTATGCTTTAAAAAAATTAAAAGATGCTCTAAAAAAATGTAGTCACTGGAAAAATACATTTGATTTAGTAACACATAGTTTATATCTAGTACCCAGACTTATCTAAATTGTGATAGGTGTGCCCCTTCAGTCATCCGAAGATAAGACTGGTTCATGATTTCTCAGTTTTAATCTGTCTCTGACAAGAATTTGCCATGCAAACTCATACGCTTGAGTTTGTTGATCAGATTGGATCCATGTAATCATGGCATATTTACCCATGACATTTGCTTTCAGCCATGTTGTGTGTAGTATGTGTGTCTGCAACTTGGATGTACGTGTTGGAAAGTCATGCATTCTGAATAGTTTAGTCCTACTCTTACCTGACCAAGGGTATGCATATAATGTGATTCCCTGGGGTTTTGCTATCTTCCCAGTGTCAAAACCAGTGCCAAGAGAGTAACCTCAGCAGTTAGAAAGGTTGAGTAAGGCAACTAATCTAGACAATTTAGGATCTTATTTACACAGAATAGACTAAATCAGCTAGGTAGTTCTCTTTGACTATGAAATTTGATCATTAGTGGCCAATACCAATGGACTTTCTCACCTTCTTGTTGAGTATTACTAACTCCAAGTTAGGAGAAAACCTCCTAAAGTGGTATGGCAAGTTAAATATCTACCTCTTTCTTTTTCTTGTTTTGGAGTTGCAAGTTTACATATTTGTTTGATTTTACAATACTCATTCATTCCCTCTATACCCTAAAATTTTACTATAGCTAATTTTTAAAGGCAAATAAATTATGAATAATTCTGAAGATGTTCTTGATAATCCTTCTAAAGACATCAAAGGCTACTATGTATTCTCAACTCACACCTATTTACCTCTAACTGAAGCATGAAGCTACAGCTAAAGCACTAGTTTTCTGGTCTCTACTTACAAATTTCCAAATACAGCTATGATATCACTGAATACTTGTGGGAGGATAAAAAGAGTTTTAAGGCTGGGTATGGAATCCCGATCCTGTAATTCCAGTATTTTGGAAGGCTGAGGTGGGAGGATCACTTGAGGCCATGAGTGACCAGACTAGGCAACATAGTGAGACCTCATCTCCAAAAAAATATAGAAGGATTAGCTAGGCTTCCTAGCTACTTGGGAGGTTGAGACAGGATGGTCACTTGAGTCCAAGGGTTCAAGGCTACAGTGAACTATGATTGCACTACTATACTTCAACCTGGACAACAGAATGAGACCCTGCCTAAAAAAAAAAAGAAGAAGAAGAAAGGAATAAAAGAAGGAAGGAAGGGAGGAAGGATCTCCTGATTGTAAACTTCAGTCCTGATTCATGCTAGCTTTGTGATCTTAGCTAGTGTTCCTTGATCTCACCAGTATTTAAATTTTCCTTTAAAATTCTCAAGGGAATGGCAAATACAATGTATATATCAGAAACTTGTTGAAATTATTAAATATAAGCACTATATAAATGAAAGTTATTATCCTGAGACTATTGATACTGTTTTTGCTACTTTTGGGGTTTCTTTGAGCAGGTTTCTGGAAAAGAACATACAGCCAAAAATGCCATATGGATTGACTGTGGAATACATGCCAGAGAATGGATTTCTCCTGCTTTCTGCTTGTGGTTCATAGGCTATGTAAGTATTTATAGTCTTGTAAGTCACTGTGTCTCAGTACGGAGCCCAAGATCACCTGTATCAGAATCAAGTACGCTGTTCATTAAAATGCATTGTCCAGCCAGGTGTGGTGGCTCAGTCTGTAATCCCAACACTTTGGGAGACCGAGGTAAGAGGATTGCCTGGGCCTGGGGATTCGAGACCAGCCTAGGCAACTTGGTGAGACCTCATCTCTAGAAATAAATCACAAAAACTAGCCGAATGTGGTGGCATGTGTATATAGTCCTGCCACTTGGAAGACTGAGGTGGAAAGACCGCCTGAGCCCAGCAAGTCAAGGCTGAGGTGGCCGTGAATGTGCCACTACACTCCAGCCTGGGCAATAGAGTGAGACTTCAACTCAAAAAAAAAATTACATTGTCCCAGATCACATCCTAGAATTACTGGCTTGAAATCTCTAGAGGCGAAGCTTGGGAATCTATAATTTTCACAAGTTTTCCAGGTGACTTTTATGCATATTAAGCTTGGGAACATGACTTGAGGCATTTAAATTCCCTTAAATATTGATGATCTTTTCCTTTTCTACATTTCTGTCTGGGGCTAAACTTTGGAAAATAAGAAGTAGTACACTGATTGTAATATGCTTACTAAGTAAAAGAAAGAACTGAAGAAGTTATCTAAGTTGGGTCCAAATTAATTTCCATCTCTTTTGCTTTTAATTATATAGACATCTTTTGCCACAGTCTACCCTTGGAAATTGGACATGAAGCACAACATTACAGAGCAGATCATGCTTTTCTATGTTATCATAGGAATTTTATCCCTGAAGAAGTGTTTTGCATCCAAAAAGGCATATATAAGACAAATACTATGTCAGAAAAGTAATAAGTATATATATAAAATGACTATTAACCTCCCCAATAAATGAAAGCAGTAAAAAATGGCACTTCAAATCCTATAAAATGATCATATATATCCTCTGCACCAGGTTATACAAAGAACCACTGTCACTGGAAAAATAACTCAAAATGCGTCCTTGTAATAATGGTTATTGTAGTCTTTATATTAACAGATACACATTACACAAAATAGATGAGTTAGGAAATTAAGAGTTTGTCACTTAGATCTTTCTTACTAAATGAAGCACATCAAGGTAAAACTGTTTCTGTCTTTGCTGGGTCTTGGCAAATGCATCATCCTTGCTTGTTTTCATTTGCCTTGCCATCTTCTCTTCCCCACTAATGAGGGCTGCAGCCTCCCTGAGTCTACTGAAAAATTCCCACCCACTATTGGTACTACCTTGACCAAATAAAGATGGTTCCAACTGACTAGACCCTTAACACCTCTCAGTCATGTCATGATCTGGAACCTTCCCCACATTCGGTAATTGGATTCAGTTTAGATAATGAAAGGAGTAGCAGTTAGTGGTGAGAGAAATGTACAAAGTGGGAGAAAAAGAACATTTATTTTTTGTTCCTTCACCGAACCTGAAAAGGGCCTGAAAGAAGCTTCAATTCATATTGGCTTTGTATTGGTGAAGTTGTCCCTAATTACTGCCCTTCTCAATGTGGCACCTCTTCCTTCCTGTTACACATCCTACTCTCTACCCCACCCACTAGCTGAATCTTTGTAAGAGTAAATGACTTATTCCACAGATACTTATAAATTGTCTATGAGGTTCAAGACTCTGGAAACAATGGAGAAAAAGACACAGCTCAAGGATTGTATGGTTGAGTATTTTGCTCCAACAATGTGAACCAGATTTGTATAGCCAAATCAAAATAATCAATAAACTCCTTTTAATGGACATTTAAGAAAATTCATTCTTGTCTGCCTAAAAGTAATCCAAATTATCTGCTTCTCATAATGATCCAAACCACTGTAGAAGGAACAGTAAAATAAAATATATAACTTAAAAAATAATGTAGGTTAGTTTTATATTTTAAAAAAATAAACCAAAAAGGCAAATTACAATCTTAGCTTTTAAGTCTCTCACTCTTTTTGACACCTAATAAGAATTTCAAAAATCTTATAGTCTAGTCTCAGCTAGGAGAAATCCAATGCACAACACTTTGGGAAGGTTAAGGCCAGTCATTTCTTTCTATGCCTCTCGTTCTTGTGTTAGTAGGAGGCCAAATTTAGATCCCTTCTATTTCTACAAAGGCCATGGCTGAGATTGACTTGTTTATGACTGCATCACCACAGCCAAAACTCAGCACAGGATCTGGCACATCATAGAAGCCCAGTAGATATGTACTAACCATCACAACTTGCCAAATTCTATTTCTGCCAACTGGCTTTTCCCACTGCTAACCTCCCTATGAACCTCCGCCCTGGAGAACTCTTGTCTGTATGCACACAAAGCTGAAACTCTACAACCTCAGAGCCTTCACAGAGTCCTCTCTGCCCCTCCTCACCATAGCTGACACGTGACAAGGACACTGCTTAATGGCTGCTCCACCAAGTAGAGGGGCTGCCCTTTCTTTCACATCATCACATGCGGAGAAGCCAAGAGGAGTGACTCCAGTCCTGACACGACCAATGATGTCCCTCTCCTCTAAACAGATAATCTGGTTGTAGTCTTACCTTTTTTTAAATTGTTGCCATATATTGACCTTTGGATAATTTCCTGATACCTGGGTCTTGACTCTTTACTCTCCTCTAGCTCTTGCAATCATTCTGAGTGAATTCAAAGTCCATATGCAAGAGTAACCTAAAAATACATCTCCACAGTTCCTTGATCTCTACTCTGCTAAACCTCACCTCAACTCCATTTTAGCAAGTTTCTCCTATGGCTATCCTCTGGATCTCAGAAATAATGGTTTTGCTAACCCTTAGGTCCAGAATATGGCCATAGACAGTGACAATGAAGAATAGAAGAAGCCACCTACCAAACTGACTTCTTAATTTCCTCTCCTTCCATTTCTCTCATTCCTTACAACTACTATGCCTGCCTTTCTGTTTTTTACAACTTTAGATTTCCAGACCCTGATGAGATCTACTTCTTCTTAATTTATCAGTTCCTTTGCAGGAATTTCTTTCTTCACTAACTAGATTGAGTCCCATCACAAACTCGCCTGAACTCTCAATTTCTTGCCCCCTTGACCTGCCCCTCAAGAGTTTCAACCCTAAGCCCCACACAGAATCAGCCATCCTTTCTCTGAACCACCTTTTATGTCCTACTATCATTTATTATCATACTTATAACATTGAATTGCTGCTCTTTCCTAACCAACTTACCGTTTCTATTAGCTTTTTGAGGGCAGAGACCACCTGTAAAGTAATTTTCTTGTTTTCCATATAATTTGGTTCATGTGATTGGTACTTGTAAAATTTGAAACTTAAATTAATACCACAGGTTTAGGCTGAAATACAGCTCTGGGGTCCAGAAAGCACCTAAACAGTACCTACTGTTGGGCTAAATACTTTATTGCCATTGGATTAAAGTTTGAATTATACATACACATAGAGATTGGAGTCAAAAACCAGGACTTCAGCTCATTGCTGTATTTCTAATGGTAATGAAAAGGACGTTGTGTTTTAAAAATCTTCCCTTCATAGTGTCTTATATGCCTTTATTTACTAATTTATTCTCTATCAAATGATTATTGGTTAGTTTCTAAGTAGAAATTGTTGTTGTTATTTAGGACTACAGTAAAGGCAAAGTTGTAGTGTACTCCAGGCAAAGAGAGAGGAAGAGCTGAGTAATTATTGGCCTCGGTCCCTGCTGATAGGAATCAACTCACCCTGTCATCCTCCCTCACTCTTACATCTTCCTCCTTTGCCCTTTATTCTCATCTTTCTTCCTTTTCTTTTATATAGATGATTCTCAACTTATGATGGGGCTATGTCCTCATAAACCCATTGCAAATTGAAAATATTGTAAGTTGAAAATGCACTTACATCTCACCTACCAAATGTCATAGCTTAGCCTATCCTTCCTTGAATGTACTCAGAACACTTACATTAGCCTACATTTGGGCAAAATCTCCTAACATAAAACCTGTTTTATAATAAATTGTTGAATACCCTATATAACTGATTGGATACTGCAGTAAAAGTGTAAAACAGAATGATCATATTGGTACTTGAAGTATGATTTCTACCAAATGCATATTGCTCTTATACTATTGTGAAGTCAAAAAAGTCATAAGTCAAACCATTGTATGTTGGTGACCATCTGTAGTAAGACAGTGATTTAGATTATGTTACTTGTCATGTTGGTAAATCAGACTGAAAAAATTTTTTGTTGTCTTTTGTGTGCCATACATAATTCCTTCTGCCATTTTAAAAATCAGTTTGGAAGTTCCTCAAAAGATTAAGCATAGTGTTAACATATGACTCAGTAATTCCACTCCTAGGTATATGCCCAAGATAATTGAGCACATGTTTACAAATAATCATAGCAAGTTATTCATAATAATCGAAAACTGAAAATAACCCAAATGCCCATCAATATATGAGTGGAAAAACAAAATGTGATATATCCATGCAATGGAATATCATTCAGCAATGAAAAGGAATGAAGTATTGATTCCTGCTACAAAATAGATGAATCTTGAAAATACTATGCTAAGTGAAAGAAGTCAGACACAAAAAGCTATATATTTTATGATTCCATTTATATGAAATGTCCAGAATGGGCAAATCCACAAAGACAGAAAGTTGATTAGTGATTACCAAAGGTTTGGAAAAGTGTAGTGGGGGAAGACGAGTAATTTCTAATGCACACGAGGTTTTTTTGGTGATGAAATATTCTGAAATCACGTGGTTATACAACTATGTGAATATGCCAAAAATCATGGAATTTCACCTTTTAAAATGGTGGCTTTTTTGATATGTACATTATATCTCAATAAAGCTGTTAAAGAAAAGATAGGCACCCTTTTCTCTGGGATTGAGGCCGCAGCCACACACAAAGACCGGGCTGAGCACAGACTGTATCACAGTCCTCACTCACGTTTTCATTCTGGAGTCCTACCTATTAGATAAAGAAATTCTGGGGCTAACATTGACTATTTCTCAGAGCCTAACTTTTTGTAGAAAGACTCTCATCCAGTCAGAGATAAAGGTAGGATGAAAATTTTAAAAGTGAAAGAAAAAAAGAAACCCACCATGCCATATCTACTAAAAATTTGGCCAACATTGTAGAAATGAAAATGCTGAATGCTTTATTGTTTTGAAAGTACTTTAGCCGGGTGTGGTAGCGCGCGCCTGTAGTTCCAGCTACTTGGAAGGCTAAGGCGGAAGGATCGCCGGAGTCCAGCAGGTCAAGGCTGCAGTGGCAGGGAGCAGCCACTACACTCCAGTCTGGGTGACAGAGTGAGATTCCAACTCAAAAAAAAAAAAGAAAGTACTAAGATCTCCTGATATTTTTTCTAATAATAAATGCTACATTATTACTGAAAAATTATGCCAACATAAGTTTACAAATTTGTGCACAAAAATGTATTTAATCGGTCACTCAATTACATAAAAGATGACTTCTTTCATTCTAAACATTTTCTTCCTGTTCATTAAGCTTTAATTTCTAAACTATAGTAGATTAAAACAAACTTGCATTTTTTCCCTTTCTCTCAGATTTCATAAGTGTTTATTCATGGCAAAGAATTCAATATGATTCTTGTGATTGTTCTAGAGAAATATGGATATAATTTTTTTTAATGAAAGGGAAAAACAGTAAAGTTTTTGTTATAGTTCAGGTAGGATTTAACAGACTTACTTTTCTTTTGTCAATCACAATAAAAAATTTTCTTAGCAATATCTTCTGAGTAAAATTTAAGACAACAATTATAAACAAAATTAAACATTTATTTTAATTAAATTAAAATGTAATGGTAGCCGGGCTCGATGGCTCAGCCTGTAATCCCGTGGTTTGGGAGGCTGAGGTGAGTGGATTGCCTGAGCTCACGGGTTCGAGACCCTCCTGGGCAACTTGGCGAGACCTCATCTCTACAATAAATCAAAAAATTAGCCGGGTGTGGTAGCATGCACCTGTAGTTCCAGCTACTTGGAAGGCTGAGGCAGAAGGATTGCCGGAGCCCAGGTGGTTGAGGCTGCAGTGGCCAGGAGCGTGCCACTGCACTCCAGTCTGGGCGACAGAGAGAGACTCCAACTCAAAAAAAAAAGAAAGTAATGGTGTTGTCACAAATGAAGTTTTTAAACCAAAACTTAGCCCTGGGTGAAATGATCTAACCAACTAAAATTTGTCTCTGGGCTTTCCTGCCTGTGTATTTGATCATTTTGGGGTGAGATCTCAGTCATCAGAATTTTAATGCCATTAGATCATGTTGAAATATATGCCCCTAAGCTGGGTGTGACTCTAAAACAGAGAGAAACAGTTTCAGATGGTGTCTGTTATGAACTCATAACCAGTACCTAGGAAAAACTACCCCTTATCTTAAAGCCAAATGACCACATGTTTGGGAAACACACTCAATTCTAGCAAAACTTGAGCTCCACAACAAGTTCTAAGGACAATGTCAAAAATATAATCTAATCATGTCTGGGGATAAGGCAAGGTTAGTTTAAGCTCTAATTAACATGAATTATGGGCAAAGGCGTGAAGCTAAATCTAGGTTTTTGTTTCCTTAAATCTTTGTAGTGGGCTTTATGACTGTAATGAATTATTTTTGTGTTTGAAGGAAAGTTTAGAAAGTTTATGGTTCTATTTTCTGCCTTCATTAAATAGTAATACTGTACCATGTGCAAGACTTTGGTCACCAGTTGGCAGCAGAGTATCCTAAGTCCAGTCCTTTTGAGGAATTAATCTGCCAAATGACTAAAGAAAAATCAAACTAAATTTAGAGTTGTAATTAAACATTCCTGGTTTAATTTGTAGGTAACTCAATACTATGGGAAAATAGAGGACTATACCACTCTTCTGAAGCATGTAGATTTCTATGTTATGCCAGTGGTTAATGTGGATGGATATGACTATACATGGAAAAAGGTAGGTGAAAAGGCAAAGAAAACAAAATAGAACACATGATATACAGATTGGATTATTCATAAAATTCTGGGTCTTGACACAATTATTTTATTACAAGTTTTTTTTAACTTTTATTAAGGAAAATTTCAAATATAGATAAAAATAGACATGATTGTGTAGTAAACTTCTGTATACCCATCAGAGAGCTTCAGTGATAATTAACTCATGGCCAATCTTGTTTTATCTATATTACTTCTATCTTACTTATATTATTTTGAAGTAAATCCCAGGCACCATATCATTTCATCAATAAATATTTCAGCATGCATCTCTTAAAAAAGGGATTAAAAAGTAACTAAAGTACAATTATACCTAAAAATTAACAATTGCTGAATATCATAAAATATTCAGTCAGTATTCACATTTCCAATCGTTTCATAACTTTTTAAAATGAAAAACGTTTTTGATTCAGGATCCAAATAAGGCTTTTAAACTGTGATTAGTTTATATGTCTTTTAATTCTATTTTAATTTATAGACTCCTCCTCCATCTCTTGCTGGTTCTCTCTTTTCTTTTTCTTTACAATATGTTTGTCAAAGAAAAGAACTTCCCATTATCACAATTTGCTAATTGCATTGCCATATTGTAGTTTAACATATTCCCATTTTCTATATTTTCTACCTCATCAACATCATGATCTGTGTAAAATTACTCAAGCACTATGAAGTACAGTCCTTTCTAAAAAAATTTGATGAGTGGCACATAAAAGCATAACAGAGCATACAGAAGTTTAGAAAAACTGATTTGAGTAGCACAGTTTATGCAGAAGAGATAGAAATGGTGAAGAAGACTTATTTAAAAACTTGGATGAGAGGAACACTGTGACTTAAAAGTTCCTAGGTAAGGGTACACAAATGCCAAACTAAGGAAATGAGAATTATCTATTACAATGCTAACACAAATTTGGTATTCAGTAAATGGTCGCATCTGTACATTGATATTACAGTCAATGCATGCCTTAACCTGAATCACAGTGGAATTGTCGCTTTTTAGATGTTCCAACTTCCCAAGTGTCCTTTGTATGGTTACTCTACCAATGAGTTCCTGCAGTCTGAGAACTTGATTTCCTCAGGGCTATTCTTGCTGCAAACCATAGGGGATGGGAGTAGATAGGGAGGCTTGGCAGAGGGTTGATGAGTGTAGCAGAAAAGGGTGCCACATCATCCCAACCTTAGAACATACATGAAGTCTTTACAACTGTTTACATGATCAAACATTCCCATTTACCCCAAGAACCTAATGGGAAACTTGTTTTATATTTAAAACCAGAGGCAAATCTGTACAATCAAAGGAGCTATCAGGCTAGAGGTGTCTTCATCTCTCCATCTTCTCTAGCTTTGAAATGAGAGCATTGAATTCAATCTAAAGACAGTATCGAAACTCATGATTCAGTGTTGAGTTGAGACACAAAGTTATTTTGTTTTTCTTCTAAGGAACTCAAAATGGTCCTATATATAAAATTAATGTAAAGGAAACAAGACTAAACAAAAAGGCCAATAAGTAGCCTTATGGAACCAAATATAATTTTTATTTGTAGAGGTCAAAAGTGCTCAAATATTACCATTTTGTTTGGTGCAAACTAAAATCGTTTGAATGGACATGATTGAAACCTGGGTAGAAATGGGGCTGTGCAAAAGGAATACTATGAAGACAGTAATGGAATGCAAGGTATGGGATTAAAGAAAGGAAATGCAACCCCTGCAGCTCAGTCTTTCAAACTTGTGTCTCTCCTTGAATCCCAAACATGGCCACCCTGGTTATCTATTTGTGTTTTGTTTATGTAGGATCGAATGTGGAGAAAAAATCGTTCTCTCCATGCAAACAATTATTGCATTGGAACAGACCTGAATAGGAACTTTGCTTCTAAACACTGGTGTGGTAGGTTGTTTGCTTTATTTCTTGCAGTGTCTTTTCATTAAAAGGGTGATGTTCATAGAGGAAGGTCCATGAATTCAAATTAATTACAAAAGAGACCCATTTGAATCAGGGACTAATTTAAATAATAAGCATTTTAGGTAAATGTGATGCTATGAATGTTGGCTAGAGTCAGCAAATCACTTTGACCTCTCCTCTCTATTATTTCCTTGTCTTTAAAATAAAGATGTTAGATCAGTTCCTTAAGGTCCCTTCTAGCTTCAAAATTCTATTATCTTAGCATAACAAGGAAGTGATGGTTAAAGATTCTACTCTAATAAACAAATAATATTCATCATTAGGGTAATAAAGATCTGGAATGAGAAGGTCCTTATTTTTAATTGCATCGGTAAATGCTTACTTCTATATTGTTTGAAAACATTTTATTTTCTTTTTCACTATTCACTTTCTGAAGTGTTTTCTTTCATGAATAGTATAAAGAAAATATTAAAAATAATATAAAGATAAGCATGGTGGCAATTTGTCATTCCTTAATTTGAATGAGTTAAGGCACTCAGTGATGTTGATTTAGGCATTCAAGAACAGTTTGCTCTCAGGGAGGTAAGGGTTAGTTCACCCTTTCTTCCTACTCCCTGACCATTATATCATACAATACTGCATTTAAGAAACAACTACAAAGCACAGCTAAATCGAACAAAGAGCATGCATCATCTATATTTTTGGAAGTGGACATGTGGTTCCGGGAGGCCAAAAGGGACAGAGGCTATTGTACCCTAGATATATCCTTTTCTTCCCAGACCTTTGCCCTACATGATCCTATGGATATGTACACACTTACTTTTTAAAAAGTAAAAATTCATGATTTTTGAACTTTCATCAATATCCTAGAATACATATTAAAATCTCACAACAAACTTCTTACCTTATTTTTTTTATTTCCTTCCCCCTCTAGGTTAGAAACTCCATTGGGGCAGGACCCATTACCTAGTGCATGCAGAGTTGTCATAAAATATTAATTAAATGAGTTCGTGAATGAATGTCGTTGCTCTAAGAGCTACAGACGCAGTAGGAACACAGAAGAATGAGTGGTTGTTCTGACTCAGACTCCAGGGAATTACTTAGTGGTTTCTCCCTAAGAGTCATCCTTAAGATTGTGTCATAAAGCCCCTTCCCAAGGTTCCCAGACTGCTATAATTCTGAAAACTGGCTGAGGACTCAGAGAAGCAGCAACTAACATGCAAATGTTCTGAATAAATAGAGCGGACAATCACTCTGTGTTTACATAGTTCACCTTCTAGATATCATTTGCTACATAGCATAGATGGAGAAACCCTTTGAAAGGTTAAGTTTCTTCCTCAAGGGCACATAGTAAGTGGCAGAGCTGGGATATAAACCCAGGTTCACTGACTCCAAATTTGTTGGAATTCTTCTATGTTTGGCAATCACTCTACAGGTACAAAGTTCCAAAAGATAACTTTATTGTGATTATCAGACATAGCAGAATTTTATTTTATCTTCAAGCTCTTTTGGTGCTCAATTTTGCTTAATATTTTTCTTGGTGAAGTCAGTGTTATCTAATTTGGATGGCCAAGTAATCAAAATATATTTTGTATTGTCACCAATCTCAGTTCCCTCTTAGGCACCGTACTATATATTTCAAGAGTACAAAACAGAAATAGAAACAGCTAGCATTTAGGCAAGAGACTCTCAAATAAAACAAGAAGTAACTATATGGAACACATTTTCTGCCAAGTACCACGACATCTCTTCAGTACTATGTAAGCAAGATAGATAAAAAGAAGAATTAAATCTTTGCTCTTTCTTGTTCCTACAGCTAGAATGTGACTTTTTGACCCTTTTTTAAAGTATCTAAAAAACACCTCACTTATTAACAGGAAGTGACATATCAAGCCTACTTACCCATTTTTATGCTCATTTTACCCTTTCTCTGTATTAAAAATTGTGTGTGTATGTGTGTGTATGTGTGATGAGAATAGGGGGTTAGCTTGTGGCGGTATCTTAGTCTCCTTGGGTTGCTATAACAAAATACCATAGGCTAGGGTATTTAAACAACAGAGATATATTTTCTCACAGTTCTGGAGGCTGGAAGTCCAAATCAAGGTACTAGCAGAGTGGGCTCCTCCTAAGGTCTCTCTTATTGGGCTGCAGATGGCTGCCTTCCTTCTGTGCTCTCACGTGGCCTTTTCTTTGTGCATTTACCTCCCTGTGTCTCTGCATTCTTATAAGGGCACCAGTCATATTGGATTAAAAACCCATGGTTATGACTTCATTTAGCCTTATCTCTTTAAAGGTCCTATCTCTAAATACAGTCACGTTGGGGGCTTCAGCATATGAATTTGAGGAGAACACAATTTAGTCCATAACCTTCCTCCGACAGTGCCACTCATTTTCTAAAATACTGAGCTAAACTACAAAGTTTTCGCCACTGGCATGCAATGACAAATCTTTTATTTCTTTTCCCATGAGACTGTAGTGTTTTAAAAATTATTTTTATTGTGATAAAAAATGTATAAAATAAAATGTGCCATTTTAAACATTTTTAGTTATACAAATCAGTGGCATTAAGTATATTTACAATGTTGTACAACCATCACTCTATTCCCAAAACTCTTTTATTATCCTCAAAACTCAAAACCATTAAGCAATATCTCCTCATCCCCACCCTCTCTCCAGCCCTTGATAATTCCCAATCTTCTTACTGTCTCTATGAATTTGCCTATTATAGATATTTCATAGTGTTCTTGATTCCATGTTTACAGATCAAAGGATGCTTGAACTTGGAGGAACTTAGTAGCCCAAGTGCCCCAAGGTACAGATGGGGCCCCTGAGACTCAGATGAAGTAACTTGTCTAAATTTACACGGCTGCTTAATGGCAAAGCAGAGTCTCAACTCCAAGTTTCCTTTAGGGCTCTTTCCATTAAAGTAGCTTGAAATCTCTAGAATGACAGTCACAGAATGAGAATCAGTGGTTCCCTGGCCAGCACAGTAGCCACTACACACATGTGGCTATGGAGCACTCAAAGTGTAGTTTGTCTGGATTGAGACATGCATTGAGTATAAAGTACACACCAGAATTTGAAGACTTAGTATGAAAAAAGTAACCTAAAAAAATAGCACCAGGTACAGTGGCTCATGCTTGTAATCCCAGCACTTTGGGAGGTGAAGGCAAGAGGATTGCCTGAGCCCAGTGGTTCAAGATCAGCCTGAGCAACTAGGCAAGACCTCATCTCTATAACAAATCAAAAAATTTGCTGGATGTGATGGTGTGTGCCTGTAGTTCCAGCTACTTGGAAGGCTGAGGTGGAAGGATCACCTGAGCCCAGCAGGTCAAGGTTGCAGTAGCTGTGACAGTGCCACTGCACTCCAGCCTGGGCGACAGAGTGAGACTGACTAAAATAAATAAATTTCATGAATGATTTCTATATTGGTTACATTCAAAATGATACTTTGTGCATATTGGGCTAATTATAAGTATAATAATTATGTAATTAAAAATATAATATTGGATTAATCTATTTCCTTTTTACTTCTCTTAAAGAGGTTACTTAAAAATTTAAAGTAAGTATGTGACTTACACTACATTTCTATGTGACTACACTACATCCCTCATCTGAGGATTCACAGCAGGGTACCACCTTTCTAACTTTCATGTCCTCCCCTTCCTCCATCCCAATATACAGGGGGTGCCAAAAAATGTATACACATTTTTAAGTATGACATTTGCTCAAACGATGGCATTAATCAAATAAATGCTAGCATCACCATGCGGCTGGCAGGACAGTCAAAGAAAATGGAGAAGGCACAGTTAAGCAAATGTCATAGTACACATTGCTACCACAATTTAGTTCAACTTCAAAAAGTACTATATAGATAACACCTCTTAAAATATGTATACTTTTTTTGGCACCCCCTGTATAATCTCCATTCTCTAGAACTATACACCAGGGAAAAAAAAGGAGAAAAAAAATTTAAAGGAGACTAGACTACCAAATATGGTTTGTCCAATCACATTTTTTATTGAAAATAAAAACAAATAAAATACTTGAAAGGACTTAGAAGTTCAGCACATTTCCTCCTTGGGAAACAAATGTTTGCAAGCATGAACTTTTTGTTTGTTTGTTTGTTTTGTTTTTGTAAATAATATCAAGAAGAAAGCAGAATGAGCTTAAATAAAGGCAGACTCCATAAAGCTAGTGACCAACCCAGGGAACCCTAGGGCAGGGACACAGCTAGACTCAGAAACAGACAGGAACTGGGCCTGTCGCACTCCAGGGATGAAATCCTCCTCTCCTCATGAATACCTCCTCTCCTCATCTCTCTCTGTAATGCATGTTGGCTTTCTTCAGGTCCTAATCCCATGAAGATGATGATCATGCTGATGGTGATAAATAGCAAGAGTTATGACACACATACTACATGTCAGTCACTGTGCCAAAGCACTTTGTGTGCACTAGCTCATTCAGTCCTCATTCAATCTATATTTAATGTATAATTTTTCCATTTTGCAGATAAGGAAATTGAGATATAGATAGGTTTTTTAAAAACTTTACCAGGCAAAGCCAAGATTAGAATCAAGTGATTGGGTGCTTAACAATATGCTATGTAGCCTTTTACTGTGAAGGATGGTTACCCCTAAATGTGTCCAAATTGCATCTCCTAAATAATAGTATTTTCTTCATAGGATTGCTGTAAGGATTAAATGAGATATGGTGTATATCTTAACAGAGTTCCTGACATACAGCATGTGCTCTGTGGGTATCAGTTGGCAGGATTACTACTGTTATTGCCTTTGTTCAAGAGAGCAGTCAAATTGAGACTAGAATCTTAGTCTAATTTCAAGTTATCATTGGAGGAATTCTGATTGGCAGAAGACAAGTGCCAGACTCAATTGTGGGCCCTTGACTGTTTCCAGGAGGGCATGATCTCTTGGATCAGCTGTGGCTCCCTGGGGCTCCAGCCCTGTGAATTAGACACAGGGAGATGTGCATTAGACAGAGGCAGGCTACCACCTGAATGACACAAACTGTAATCTCTCAAAGGAATGAATAACCATTATTCTGGTAACAAATATCATCTTATTTTACTTACTAAACCACTTTAGCAAGTTAAAAGTAGTACTGAAGGCAGACTTGCATTTTCTGAGCTCCCAAGTGAGGCTTTTCTTTTATTGCCTATATTGATGAATGGTTTTTATTCTTATGCTTATTTTATTTTATTGAGTTGGTTTCTCACTCTGTTGCTCAGACTGGAATGCAGTGGCATCATCTCAGCACACCACAGTCTTGACCTCCTGGGCTCAGGCAATCCTCCCACCTCAGCATCCCAAGTAGCTGAGATTATAGACATGCACCATCACACCCAGCTAATTTTTAAATTTTTGGTAGAGATGAGTTCTCACTATGTTGCCTAGGCTGATCTCAAACTCCTGGGCTCAAGCAGTCCTCTGGCATCTCAAAGTGCTGGGATCACAGGTGTGAGCTACCGAGCCTGGCCTAATGAGGAGTTTTTAAATTACAAATATCAGAAAAGTTAAATTTACATTGGATTAAGGAAAATGAGCTTTATTTTTTCCTAACATAACCAGAAGTTTGGAGGCAAGGCTGGCATTTCTGAGACTCTCAGCCACTTTCTTAAGATTGCAAGGTGCTTGCCCCCAGGTAGCAAGGGAAACAGGGGCTGGGAATGACTATTAGAGTCGGCTATGTGAGCAAATAAATGTGTGACTTCTGAAGAAATGTAAAAAACATTTAATGGATACCAGAAATGTTCTTCACAGAATCCTACCTAATCTACTTATCTAAAAAATGTTGTACCATAGATATTAGGAGAAGACATTGTCAGGGAAATCACAAATTACAATCATAATTTATTTTATCAATTCCACTACAGAGGAAGGTGCATCCAGTTCTTCATGCTCAGAAACCTACTGTGGACTTTATCCCGAGTCAGAGCCAGAAGTGAAGGCAGTAGCTAATTTCTTGAGAAGAAATATTGACCACATTAAAGCCTATATCAGCATGCATTCATATTCCCAGCAGATACTGTTTCCATATTCCTATAACAGAAGCAAAAGCAAAGACCACGAGGAACTGGTAAGAGTAACTTAATTATTTTTCTCACTACCATTTCAGAAATAAAGTAATACTTAGTTGAAGAATCAAAAACTGGGAAAAATTTTCTCCTCTAGAGGACAAACGGGTAGATGTTTTTTCATCATAGACTATATCTGTTAAGAGCCATCCTGGGTTAGCGTTCACTAAGAGAACGCATCTCTTAGCGTTCACTAAGAGAATGTAAAAAACACACCTTGCCCTGAGGACATGAACTTCATTCCAACAAATGGGCTCTCTAAGAAAACATCAGACATATTCCTTGAAGGTTAGGAGAGAACAAGTCCATCTGATCTGACTTGCACATGAAACTATATGAGCAAGGTCTAGCGTCTATGTAATTGTGGGACTGTTTTGTGGTCCCTAGCTTCCAATAATGTCTCAGCATGACACTCATCATTTTGGTATTAGCAGCAGGAATTACTTATGCTCTGACTTCTCTAACTCCCAGGGGTTTAGCCCTATTGCACCACCTCCAACTTCAGCACTGAGGCAAGAGTCTGACTTTTGGAATGTAGTGGAGGATACAGGAAGTCAAAGAGGACTCATGCAGTCTGCTACTCCCTCACCCCTTTTTAGTCCCAGGTGCTCTATGCTTGAGTCAGTGGCAAAAGATGCAGGATTCTTGAAGTGTAGCTAGGCTTGGTCAAATCCTCACCCCAGATGCTTTCCAGACAATGGAAGTGTCATGGCAACAGCCTATTCTTGGGAAGAGACTGATTTTTTTTGTAGTTGCTTGTTTCTTACTGACTCATTTTTAAAGGATCTCTTAATAGAATAAAATATAGTCATATTAGAGGACTTAGCATTTGCTGATGAATAAGATTATTTGCATTTTCTGAAAATAGCCCATTTAGTACATAAATATACTTGATACTTACATTTCTTTTTTATTCTCAAGGGAGAGAAAACTTTTAAGGAACTCTCCTGTTTTGATATTACCCTTGAAGAAATGAAAGAATATTTATTATGATTTATTTATTATGAATTATTTATTATAATTTTAAAAGGGCACATTTATGTCTAAATGTGCCCTTTTAAAATTACTATCAGCACAAATATGTTGAGAGTTATTATTTGTAAAATACCATGTTCAATAGACATTCAAAGGAGCCTTGGGTAAGACCTTGCCCTTTAAAAGAATAAAACATGGTTAGGGAGTTCAACTATTAGCAAATGTTGCAAATAATTCTAATGTGATACATAGTAACTACTAAATAAGTGGCATAGGAGGTAGAACTCACTTTTGACTGGGGTAACAAGTAGCCTCATTAATTTATTCAGAGGATAATGCTGAGATAAGTGAGGAGATAAACTAGTTCCTGTTCTTTCTTTTTTTTTCTTATGGGTGGGGTACAATTATTCAGGGTTAGGTATACAGATGGTCATTATGCAGTTACCCTTGTTGATGAGGTGTGCCCCCCTCCTCCCCTGGCAGTTTCCCACTACTGCCAATCCCTTTCTTATAGTATTATGATAATTGTTCAAGGTCCACTTATAAGTGAGAACATGTGGTACACAGTTCTTTGTTTCTGTGATAGATCATTAAGTTTTATAGACTCTAAGTCCATCCAAGTTGCTGCGAAGTTCATAATTTTGTCCTTCTTTATGGCTGCATAACATTCCATCATGTATATGTACCACATTTTTTTAATCCAGTCCTCTTTTGATAGGTAGCATGGTTGGTTCAGTACAGTGCTGTTGATGTCAAGGAACATGTACAATTTCAGCCAGATATTGAAAGAGGGTTTCTATAGGCAAACAGGGAAAGGAGGATCTGCCAAGCAGAAGAGATGGCATTCCCTGCAGGAAGGGTGTTCAGGGGACTGTGAGGATGTGTAAATGGAGAAAAACCCCAATAGGAAGTAGATGAAGTTGTCTTGTGAAGGGGTGTGAATGTCAGAATGAATTTTTATTTTATAACGTAGACAATGAAGTTCCATTCTTGTGTGTGTGTGTCTCACTCTGTTGCCCAGGTTGGAGTGCTGTGACACTTTCAGGGCTCACTGCAGCCTTGACCTCCTGGGTTCAAGCAATCCTTCAGCCTCTGCTTCCCAAGTAGCTGGGACTACAGGCATACACTACCATGTATTAATTTTTTATAACTAATTTTTTATAT
>CAUYQG010159739.1:0-19021 GCA_963574415.1 Tarsius wallacei | reverse complement strand
TTCTCTTATGGGTTTGTTGTATGGTTCCCGGGTGCCCAGCTGGTGGTGGTTGGGGTGGCGGGGTTTGGCAACTGCAATCCTTTCTGGTTGTTGTAGTTATCCTCAAAATAAAAAAAAAAAAAAAAAAAAAAAAAATCTACTCTACTTCAGAATACCTTTAACTGGTTTGTGGAAATATTAAAAAAATTCACCACATTACACTTTAAAACTTTAAATAATCTATATTAATGTCATCTAAGTGTTTAGCAAGTGAAGCTTGTGGCATTACTTAAAAGATGCCTTGAAAAAGTAGTAACTGGCATGGAAATTAAGTATCAAATTATAAAGTGGGGCAATCACCAAAAAATACCACCCTATTAATTTATAATATATATAGATTTGTTACTCAGAAACCTATCTCTTCAATTTATTCTCAGTCCTATGAATAAATGAAAGATTTATTTATGTACCTTGAATTATTAGAAATTCTTAAAAATACATTCCTTGTGGAAACTACTACCACTCTGCACTTAATAAATTGCTAACAAAAACCTAAGCACCCATCCACAAACTACTTCAAAATGTCTAAGGAATACTGGTCCAATCTGCTTTCCTTTTCATGATTACTAACAAGCTCCATAAGGTTGCTTTACTTAGTTGTTCAAACATTTACTAATTAAAAGCCTGAAGTTAATCATGACAGGTAATGTTATCCCCCATTATCTTCTACAGGATGCAATATAGCATGATGAACAAGAATCAAGCTCTAAAGTCAGACTGACCTGGCTGGGTGTGATGGCTTTTGCCAGTAACCCAAGCGCTTTGGGCGGTGGAGGCAGGAGGATTGACTGAGCCTAGGAGTTCAAGACCAGCCTAGGCAATACAGCAAGACCTTGTCTCTACAAAAAATAAATTAGACAAGGGAGGTAGACTGCCTGAAGTCCCTGCTACTGAGAAGGTTGAGGCAGAAAGATCATCTGAGCCCAGTCTGAGACTGTAGTGAGACATGATCATACCACTGCACTCCAGTCTGGGTGATATTGAGACCTTGACTCAAAAAATAAAATAAAGTCAGACTGATAAGGTGTGCATCTCAACTTTAAGCAATTTGTCTACGGCTCAAAAAGAGCATTATATCTTTTCTTCACACTTGTAACATAAAGATAATTTAAGTCAGACTCTTTAAGTCCTTGTGAGGATTAAGGGATATAACTCTAAAGTACTTATAACAGTGCCTGGAATGTGGAAAGTCCTTAATATACATCAAAAATGATAATAATAACAATGACCGTGTCTCTTCTTGCCATATACAGGACAAAAAGCTAATATATCTTAAAATTCCATAGCATTTAGTGATGACTTTCTATAACTTGATAATTAAAAATACTAAGATAGTTAAATGGAGTCTGATGAAAAAAACAGGACCACCACTTAACTGTATGTTATAAATACATTGTTTTCACTTTTTAAATTTTTTTTTTATTTTTTAAGATTCAAGTGGTACTTGTGCAGGTCTGTTATGTAAGTATATTGCATGGTGGCGAGGCTAGGGCTTCTATAGAACCCATCATAAGCTGGGTGCGGTGGCTTACGCCTGTAATCCCAGCACTTTGGGATGTGGAGGCAAGAGGAATATGTCAGAAATACTTCAACTTTACAGGCCCAGAGTTCAGACAAAGTTTTTGTTTTGATTAAAAAAAATAAACTTCACAAAATTCCTGGTCCAATATCTAATATTTATTACTAGAAGAATATCATGATAATTTTGAATTTTGTTCTTTCCTCCTTTCTGTTAACTCTGTAATTATGGGTTCAAACTTCATACCTGCAGTAATGCCAGACCTTCTTTATTAGCTTTTTCCTGTGCCCTTTCCATATTCAGTAGACTTGACACGTTAGTTAAATCTTTCAGCTTTTTGGGAGGGACTTTCAGGGTTTCACACACTTGTAGCAATCTTAAGGATAGAATAAAAACATGATTAGTTTATTTATTCTTGAGTACTATTAGTATTATATTTGTTTTGAAAGATTTTTTTTCTGCTCTCATATTTCTAAGGGCACATTATTCTTTTATTAACAGTGGCTAACTATGGCAGTATGTCCTATCAAAAAGCCCTTACAAATCATCATCTAATCTTTCAATTTATTAAGATTTACCTCAAATTATAGGGCACTGAGGCTACTTTACTAAAGGAAAATTTTCTACAATTTATTTTTATTAATCCGCCCCCCCTTATTTTTGATTTGAAACCTTACCCTGTCATCCAGATTGGAGTACCGCAGCACAATCACAGCTTACTGCAGCCTTGAACTCCTGGGCTCAAGCAATCTTCCCTCCTCAACCTCCTGAGTAGCTGGGACTATAAGGCATGTTACCACACCCACATTCAACTAATTTTTTTATTTTTTGTAGAGACGAGGTCTTTCTATGTTGTCCAGGCTGGTCTTGAACTCTTGAGCTCAAGTAATTCTCCTGCCTTGGCCAACCAATGTGCTGGGATTACAGGTATAAGCCAACATACCTGGCCACAATTATTTATATATATTTTAAAATTAAAAATTTCTTGTAACACCCTGATATGTTTCCTAGATTATTACAGCACATAAGTGTATCACTTACTGTGAATTGTTGGGTAAGTGATAAAAACATTAGTCTAGAAGTCTTAACTATGGCCCTGAACCCCAAATCTCAGTTATTTTAGAGAATGCAACCAAAAAAAGGGAAGTTTTACATTAATTACTCTGAATGATTTCAAAGAAAACTGAGTTTACCAATCATCAGTAGAAACTGATCTATTTCTACTCACATCCAACAGAGAGTAAGATTTGATTATTGAATTCCCTGGGGGAGAAAAGCTAAAAGTTGGTTGCTTCTATCTAAAGTAGTATCTCTAGGTTCTAAAACTTTCACTAGTTAAGATCTGAAGAAATTTAAACAGCAGCAAATGCACTATTCTACTTCTAGGATCGTGTTAAAAATCTTACCTTTTATAGAGTAAAGAGTAAGCAGCAAAAAGTCTGCAAATCATAATTCTAATTAAATTGTTACAAGAAATTCCAGTTACTCAGAAATCGTCATTAGGTGATCATAACTTAAGCATAAACAATCTGTCTTTAAGCAGTTTATCATTCCTTCTAGCGGTCTTTATCCTGTTCAACCTCTCTCAACAAACTCCCACTTGCAGTCACCCCATCCCATCTCACTCTTTCTTTCTATTTTGCTACTATGGGTTTAAAGCTATACTTAAACAAATGTGAAGTGAAGGAAAAACACAGCAATTGGATAAATATCAGACAGATAAAAATGGTGACCTCTTAACTTCAAATTGTTAAAAATGAAGTTGAAGAAATACTTTTAAAATCCCAAAACTGAAGAGTGAACTGTGGAAACAGGCATTTTGTGATTTTTCACATTTTTTTTAAAACAAATTCTCTGAGACTTATTTTAGAAACACATGCAGCAGCTACTTAGGGAAGAAAGAATACATATTTCCAAATTGTTCACGTGCTTACAAAACAGAAAAACTCATATTCCACAAGTAGTTGTTTTGACGTGGGAAGATGTCAGATTTTTAAAATTATGTTTTCACCATTTTAAATTGCCTAGCTATATTACCTTTTCTTCAGGATGTTCAGATGATACTGTATTTCTTCTTTTTCTTTAATAATGTCACTCAAAATTGTACTAGAAAAGAGATTGAATAAATAGTAGTTTAAAATGTAAATCATATATTCTGTGTACTTTTTCTCTCTGATTTCTCTTTTTTTCTTTTGAGTTGGAGCCTCACTCTGTCGCCCAGACTGGAGTGCAGTGGCAAGCTCCTGGCCACCGCAGCATGGACCTTCTGGGCTCCGGCGATACTTCCACTTCACCCATCCAACTAGCCGGAACTACAGGTGCGTGCTACCATGCCCAGCTAATTTTTGAGTTATTGTAGAGAGGAGGTCTCGCCAAATTGCCTGGGTGGGTCTCGAACCCTCGTGCTCAGGCAATCCACTCGCCTCGGCCTCCCAAAGTGCTGGGATTACAGGCTGAGTCACCGAGCCCAGTCTGATTTCTCTTAAGTGTCTCTCCCCACTAGACAGGCAGAATCAATTGCTTTTTCTTTTGTATTTAATACATTTTAAACAGAAGTGCAATGAAAAAAATATTTTTTTTACCACATTGTACTGTAATAATTTATATGCCTTGCTCTTGTGATGGAGTTCAACTCTGTGATAGCAGAATTCTGTCTTATTTTCTATCAGGTCACATAGATTTCTTTTTAATTTCATTAATAAAATCCCATGTTTATAAAATAAAGATTTTTTGCAGAAGGCTAATACCACTGTAAAACATTTCTATTTCTGAAATAGAAAAAATATGCTATCACCTTAAAATAGACAGTAATATTTAGAAAGATAATGTCCATAGGGAACACATAAGTGAAAACCAAGAGAGAAATGAAAAACTTTTATACTCACATTATTACTGATTCCATTATAGTTTCCAAATGCTCTCTGCTACCCTTTGAAACAGGTTGCCAGGTTTTCCTCTTGATGGATGCTATCTTTACTTGTTTTATATTAGTATGCTTTGTTTGTCCTGTCACTGGTAATAGAAGAGACTCTGATTAATCTGGAAGTTTGCATGTTTTTACTTAAAAAGTAATTTTTTAATGCAAAAAAGTTTACAAAATTATGAGAACAAAATACTGTAAAGTTGTATAAACAATTTACTTTTTATTGCACAGCTATAATATGCCAGGTGTTGAATATGAATATACTGTATATTGTTATGTAGTGTGAAATACTATTAAGTGATATTGCAACACAAACCCCAAACAAAAATTTTAAATAAAAAACAAAGCTATGATTACTACAAGTATGGCTCTCAGAAATGACTTGAATTCTTTAGAAACTTTATTGGGAAGACTAGAAAACTACTTCCACCAAATGTTGGATGACATCTGTAACAAAACAGACTAATCAAGCCACAAATAGATAATTAGTGTCACCTATGTTGTTAGTACTGTCCTACTTATAAGGGATAAACAAGGGAGATATAGTATTGGCTCTCATGACAATCAGTTTTGTAACAAAGGGATGTTAAACAATTACAGGTGTGTAAAGCATTACAGAAGAATAAAAGTACATACTATAAGCTATGGAAACATACTGGCAACAGAGGACCTAAACTTGTCTTAAATGAGAAATAGCGAATCCTTCCATGAAGATGTGATGTTTAAATAAAGATGACCACTCCAAACTAATTTACTCCAAACAAGTTTAAATAGTGGTTCCAAAGTAATCTAACTGGAACAAAAAGTACATATGTCTTGAAGAGAAATTAGTAGGTTTGTTTTTCACATCACAGATTAGTAATAATTCAGACTGTGGGCGACTTTGATTTTCTCTAGTTTCTGTCAACATAGTGGCATAGAAGTCCTTACAGTATTTTGCCAGAAGTGTCAAGTAAAATTTAAGTTGACCAAATAAATGACTAACCAGTACTACCTATTCTTGCAAAAATGCAAATATAACTGTTTATCACTATGTTTTGCTCTTGCAGAACTCATAAACAGGATGCTGAGAAATTTTTCATGTATATTGCTTGAGAAAGAAACATCTTAAATAAAATAACAGAAAAAAAATACCTTCAGAAGACAGATGCTTTGTATGATTATTTCTTTTCACTGTATTTCTAACCTAGAGGGTAAAACATAAGCATAAACAAACAGAGAATTAAACATAAGATAAAATGATACTGCTTTTACAATAGATGTGTCATTTATGTTGAAGAGTATTCATATAACTTCTAATAGGTAGAAAAAATATATATTGCCACATCTAAAGAAGAAGGCTGTATTTATCACAGGCAGAAGATATACTAAAGCAATCCTTGGAAAATGGTGATAATAACAGAATTTTATACAGTGTCAAAGAATATTTTAAATATTTTTACTTTGCCTGTGAAACAGTGTTACACATATTACCTGCAAAACAAATATAAGTACTGCCTAATGAGCTGGGTGGAACAAGGAATAAAGTTTTGACTAATTAATTTAGTCTTTTATAAGAGAGAGGAAAATGATGGTACGAAGCAGGTAATTCCTCCCAATTGCATGATTTTTTTCTCTATGTTAATAAAAATCTCCCCCACCAAATGACAGGTTCTCTTGTCTTTAAGCATTTGTACACCTTGTTCCTAATCTTCGCATTTTAAACACCTTAGCAATGCCCCTGACACCCTCTTCCTCAAATAATTTTATGAAACTGACCCTTAGTCTTCACATATTCTTCTTTTCATAGAACAGAATATACTTCTAACCAAAAAGTTCTAAATGATATGTTTGACGTTTTCATTACCTTTTTCTCTGACACCTCTGCTTCCTCATCATCAGTTTTTCTTTTTGGATTTCTTTTTAACTGCTGAGATGCTTTCTTGAAAGTATTTGCTTTACCAGACATCTTGATCTAAACAGGACAATTATAATAGCACTTCCAAAAAATCTGCGAAGATGAAAAAAAAAACAACCAAAAAAATGCTAAAGGCTCTCACAATATTTTGTTAAAAAGACTACCTATAATGTTCTGAATTCTCCTTTAAAAAAATCATTAATAAAATTTAGGGGTAGTATTGTATATTTTTTAAATGTTTAAAAATTTTAAAACAAATAACGTTGGCTCCTATCAAATAGACATTTAATTCTATTTCATTCCTGAAAATCACTTTGACTTGTATGACTCTAAAAAATTATTTACATATTTATTTTTGAGTTGGAGTCTCACTTTGTCACCCAGGTTGGAGCACAGTGACATGCTCATGGCCACCACAGCCTCAACCTGCTGGGCTTAGGTGATCCTTCCGTCACAGCCTTCCAAGTAGCTGGAACTACAGGTGCAAGCCACCACACCTGGCTAATTTTTTGATTTATTGTAGAGATGAGGTCTTGCCAAGTTTCCCAGGCTGGTCTTAAACCCCTGGGCTCAGGCAATCCTTTAGCCTCCGCCTCCCAAAGTGCTGGGATTATAGGTGTGAGACACCGCATCTGGCAAAAAATCATTTAAAAATGCTTTTGCATTTCATACTTATGCTCCCTCATATAATAACATTATCTACATGTTTAAATTCAAGAAATAGAAACATGATTTGATCACAGATACTGTCAATTGGAGGAGTAACACCCAAGTCTTCTAATTTTAAGTAATGGATTTACCATTACTCAATTTTTGCCAGAGATGAAAGGTGATAATTTTTAGGATTATATCATCAATCTGTGTGGTAGAAATTCATGTGATAGTCTGCCATTCATAGGATCTAAACTGCAATCCTTATCAGGGCTATGTGCATTTTAACAAGAGTACAGAAGTATGTGATTGCTCTGTCCGCCCACAGACTACAAAGCAGACATGGGTTAGGGATGGTGATGTCAACATTTAGAATAACTCCTTTTCCCTCTTTAGTAGTCCTTTATTACCAGACTCATTTCTAAAATAGGGAATAGAGGTACTGGTAACTTATTCTTACACTAGACAGTAAGAAGTAGATAGCTTAGAAGTTAGGTACAGCTGGGCACGGTGGCTCATGCCTGTAGTCCCAGTACTTTGGGTGGTGGAGGCGAGAGGATTGCCTGAGTCCAGGGGTTCGAGACCAGCCTGGGCAACTTGGTGAGACCGCATCTCTACAATAAATCAAAAAGTTAGCCAGGTGTGGTGGTGCACGCCTGTGGTTGCAATAACTTGGAAGGCTGAGGAGGAAGGATCCCCTGAGTGCAGCAGGTTGAGGCTGTGGTGGTGGTGAGCATGCCACTGCACTCCAGCCTGGATGACACAGTGAGATGCCTACTCAAAAAAGAAAAAAAAAAGTTAGGTATAGTATACAAGGAAATATGTAATACATATATATGTTTGTGTGTATATGCATTTTTATAGGCATATGTATAGATATATAAATTAGCCACTATTTCTTTCTAAACATTCAGCATTAATTATATTAATAGTTTAAGTATATATGCAAATTTAGAGACATACAGTAAAGGTGATACTTTAGATAAACCTAGTCCTTCAAATTTCAAAAGCTTCAAGCTTTTTTTTCTTTCAGCAAGACTGAAAAAAAGTAGTGAGAAAGAATTAACTGAAAGATCATAAACTACATTTAGTGACTACATATCAGATCAGTTATAAAAAGCAGTGGAAGTCAAAATATAACTTTACCATGCTCTTGAACAATGTGGCAACTTACTCTAAGCCCAGTTCCTATCATGTGCTCTACTTCTAAAATGCCTAAATCCCTCAACTTGATATCTATGACCTTATGCTTCCTCTACTTAAAAACCTATCCTTATGAGACATTTTCACCTGTGGATCTCTCCCTCAAGGGCTGACAGGTATAGCAACTTGGGCTGTTAACTGAGTAAGAGTATCCAGGTGAGGGGGCAAGTGATGGCTAAGATTTAGATTTAAAACGGTACAAATTCCTTCTCACTAGTATAATGACAGGTAGGGTCTATGTCCACTTGTCTTAAATCTTGGCAGGTGGTAGCTGTTTGAGCAGTAAATGGCAGAGGTGATTTTGTTTTGTTCACTGGCCTAAGAATGAAGAAACTGGCAGCTTCAACTTCCTCTTGCTTGGAAACAGTTGTTCTCGGAACCTAGACATATGAGAAGGGCCAACATGCAGAGGAACTGAAACCCCAGGCAAAAGTCCTAGTTGAGATCCCAGCTATTTGCCAATCTGGTACATGTGCCTAAGTCAAAATGCTGCAGCTCACACTGCATGGACAAGGCAGGAACCAGGCCTGCCAAGTCCCTCCCTACCCCAAAATGTGGCACAAAACAAGTGACTAAAAAAAATCTATCCTGGCTGTGCGAGGTGGCTCATGTCTGCAATCCCAGCACTTTGGGAGGATGAGACAAGACTGCTTGAGCCCAAGAGTCCGAAATCAGCCTGGGCAACACAGCGACACCCCACCTCAACCAAAACCAAAACCAAAACCAAACCCACCCCAATATCTATGTGTAACATCCAAACTGTTTATCAGGTCATTTATACTCCTTAACAGTCTGACCCTGCCTAGATTTTCATACTTCTCTTCTACTACTCCCTAATTGAATCTCCCTCTCTAGCTAGATTTGATGGTTTCTTGAAGACACTTTGGGTAATTCTGCCTCCCATGCACATACAGTACCCTCTACCCGAGTTGCTCTCTCCCTCTCAAGATCATGAGCGACCTCCTTCACAAAGTCTTTCTAACCACTCAAACTTGATTTTCTCTCCAAAAGTCGTGGGCTCTTATGGTCTCTCACTTGGCACTTATAGTTTGGTTCTGTTAATCATTTTTTTTTCTTTCTTGATCTTCTTTACTCAGTACAACCGAATTCATGTCATTCAGTGCTACTCCAAATCTGGTTCACAAACTGGCAATCCTTTCAAGTACAGAAATAGAGAGCAATAACGTAAAAACTTTACGGCAATTTGACAGAGTGGGCACGGCATCTGGCAAAACACAGATAAACGCTAGTCTCTAAGGCTACACTTCGTCCCATTACTGGCTGCGAGAGAGATTCAGGAATGAAGATGAAGATGATTAAGGGGAAGAAAAATGCGTGGCTTCGCTACCTTCCTAGCGAATCAAGTATCTCAATCCGCGGACCCAAACGGCCGGCCTGCTAGGACGTCAGGCATTACCCCTTCAAAAATTCCACCACACTCCTCGAATACAAACCACGGAGTTTGCCACAAATGAGTTGGACACAAAGCTCACCTCCCAACTCGGACCCACTCAGTGGGTGAAATAATTTCACGACCCACCACTGGCTTCTCTCGATTCCTTCTTGGAGCGGGGCTCAGAAGCTTTCGCGCCCAAACAACCGAACACCCAGGATAACCGGAAGTGGGCGGAAAAAATCGGAAACGCCGCTTCCGGGAGGCGGGTCTCTAGCCGTGCTTATACGTCATCAGGAACGCGCCACGAGAGTGCGATCAGATTGGCTGTAGGGAGGGCGGTGTCGGTTACGCCTCCCAACTCTGCTGGCTGGCGTTGGCCTTTGCTCAGTGTGTGTGTGTTTGGAGGGGACTGGCGGTCCAGCTGTGTGGACCTCTTGACAGGTGAGGAGATTTGTACGGAAACCCATTCACCTTCTTTCACAGAGGAGTCCGAAACAGGTCGACCAGTGAGAGGCACTGTGTACCTTTCAGATCCCTCTACTCTTCTAGCTCCTCTCTCCTCCACCCCTGAGTTTTGAGCCTCTGTCCTTTCCCTACTCCTCTGTCCTTTGCTTCGTTCTTCTTTCCCATCCTATTGTGAAGGGATCTCACTCTCTTCCTACTGTGAGTGGTCTTTGGGAATTCGGAGGCACCCCTGGAAAGCCATGTCGCTGTCTTCAGTGGTGACTCGAGCACTCCGAAGTGTCCCGGACGCAGAGGTCACTTCTTGTACGGTTCCAGAGGGGTGCGCTTGTTCCCTGGCTGCCGCCCCTCTAGATTATGTCCGTTGTAACTGTTAGGGTTTTCGTTAAGCATTAGCGGGACTAAACATAATTGTATGAAAATAGGGTTAGGGCTGAAGCTGGAGTAGGAAAGAAAGACAAGGAATCGACATAAAAGCTTAAATTATTAATTTGTTCTCAATTTCGTCTAGAAAGAAAGTGGTCTTTCAGAAGATCGGATACTGTGTATAAAGTTTTAAACCACTCGATGATATTTCTCCGATATACTTTTGTATTTAATTATTTACTTATGCTAATATTAAGTATAATTTGCATGCCTAATGTTTCCATCTCCAACCCAAATTGGTTGAGTATTGAAGTACTTTCTTGAAATATTAATATTAATGTGGAACATGTCAAGAGCTAAAACTTGAAAGTTATGTGGTTCAGAATTGTTTTCCAGAGTTTTTTTGGAGATGTAGGGATGGGCTTCATCATTGCTCTTTAACACGTTCTAATTTTAGTAACTTATTTGTTTGCATGTTACTTCTTTGGATGTTTGAGCCCTCTCTTATTAGTTCTTCTGAGAAAATTCAGACGTTTTATTGCCATCAGCAGTAGTTGTGTTTTTATCTAACAATGGTGTCTATTTCTAGCCTTCACCACTTTGCATGGGGTTTTCATGAAATTCCTATTACACGGGGCTCTTCCCTATCATTTGTTCAGGTTAGGATAGCCCACAAGCATTTTACGTGAAATGAGTGTGATATTTCCTGCCAACAGTTTAGACTTAGGTCATTTTCAAATTACCTTTTATATATTACTACTGAAATGGTTTAGTTGTAATTTCATTATTTTTTCTCATCTACCTTTTAAGCTAGTAAATGTAGTGGATGACTTGCAAAAAAGGTGGATGACAAGGACCCCTTGTATTTAATAGAATAAAAGTCATAATAGCTTTAAAAAATAATGGAAGTTGTTTTTGTTGTATTTCCATTTAGACTTTGTTGTATGCACTTTTTATGTAGTCGGACACATTGCATTTACAATTTTGTGTCCCAATTCTTTTACTTAATACTTTTAAAGCCTATCTCCTTTTTTTAAAAAAAGAAACTATGCATAACAAAGTTTTAGCTTTTTACTTATGTGATATACTTATAGAAAGTGAACATAACATAAATGTACATTTTGATGAATTTCTTTTTTTATTATAAAGATGTGGGGTACAATTCAGGATCAGGTTTACAAACCTTTATTATGCAGGTACTCTTGTTGATGAGGTGTGCCCCTCCCTCCCCTAGCAGTTTACCTCAACTGCCAATCCCACTCCCTCTCCCTTGACAGTTTCCCACTACTGCCAATCCCTTTCTTATAGTAGTATAATTGTTCAAGTTCTGCTTATGAGTGAGAACATATGGTACTCTGTTCTTTGTTTCTGTGATGGATCACTGAGTATGATCGACTCTTAATCTATCCAAGTTGCTGTGAAGTCCGTATGTTTGTGCCCTTCTTTATGGCTACATAATATTTCACTGTGTATATGTACCACAATTTTTTAAATCCAGTCCAGCTTCAATGGGCAGCATGGCTGGTTCCGTGTTTTTGCTATTGTGAATAGAGTTGCAACAAACATACATGTGTAGGTATCTTTTTTGTTGAATGATTTGAGTTCCTCTGGGTATATTCCCAATAGGGGAATTGCTGGGTCATATGGAAGGTCAATTTCTAGTTCTTTCAGAAATCTCCACACTGTGATGAATTTCTATAAACAGAACACATCTGTGTCATTCAGATCAAAACCATAATCCCCCAAATCTCCCCTTTTGCTCTTTTTCTGTACTAACCACCATAAGTAATCACTCTTCTGACTTCTGAAATCAGATTAGTTTTGCTTGTTTTCTAAACATATTTTAATAACTACATAAAATTATATTATTTGTGATCAAATAATTCACTATTCTTATGTTAAATATTTATGATTTTTCTAAGTTCCCTCCGTTACAAAAAAAAGGATAGGGAACATCTATTTATGTATTGTTGGAGGAGCTTTCCCAGGAGTGAGGTTCCTTCGTGTAGTGGCATAAATATTTTTGAAACTTTTAATGTACATTAACAAATTACTTTACAAAGTAGTTAAAGCGGTTAATACTCCCACCAATGGTTTATGTCTTTTGTTTTATGACCCCATGATAAGAGTTCCTTCAAACTACACTAAATTGATAAGTAAGAAATGGTGTGGAAAATATAATTTTAAGCTCATTTTACTTATTGCCTTATCCAGTATAAAACAATATGGTATGGTGAGTGTACTAATGCAATTTGTATCCCTACATTTCTTTTTTAAAATTTATTGTAGAGACGAGGTCTTGCTATGTTGCCCAGGTTGGTCTCAAACCCATGAGCATAGGCAGTCTTCTTGCCTCCGCCTCCCAAAGTGCTGGAATTATAGGCATGAGCCACTGTACCCAGCTGTATCCCAATATTTCTAAAACAGTAGGCTCCATATGTTTAGGCTCCATATGACAAGTACTTAGTAATTCTGATAAGTATTTAGTAATTCTGACAAGTACTTAGTGATTCAAACGAACAGTTTACTACTTTTGCTAGGTGAGATTTTGACCAAGCCACTGTATTTTTTTCTCTGAACCTCTACTTCTACATGTGTAAAATGGTGAAATTAGACCTAGGCACCTAGTATAAGACTGCTAGTTATCTGGAATATACAACTCTAATGTTGGAACAGTTTATAGACTAGCAGGGAAGTAGATTACTAAATAGGTCATTTAGCTCACCTTGTGATTTCAGGGATTGGTTGTGAGCATATTCCATTACAAATAAAACTATTTGCAGTTTTATTTAATGTAAGAACTTTGAAATGGGCTGCGTAGTTTCAAATGGTGACTCTTCTATGCCTCATTTTTCTAATCTATAAAATAGGGATAATATTAGTACCTACCTCTTGGTGGTGTTGAAAGGATTACAGTTGCTACTCTTTGAAATCTTTATAACCTTCTATGTGCTTGACACATTAAAACCCTACATATTGGAGATAATGCCTTAACTGAATTAGCCAAAGAAGAACATTCTAGACAGAAGGAAGAACAAGATCAAATTCTCAAAATTTTGATACATGCAGCAAACTATAGGTAATCCAGTATTTCTAGAACACAAAATGTGTAGAGGGGACAAAAGGAGAGATGAGTCTGAGAGGTAAGCAGAGATCAGGTCATGAAGGCCTTGAATGCTTGTTTGTTTTGCTTACCACTTTTTTTTTCTGCATCACCCAACACAATGCCTATCATACGGTAGGTATTTAATAAAAGTGTTTTGAATGAAAAAATAAATTGGAAGCATACTGTATCTTTCATCTGATACAGAGCCTTTGAAAAATTTCACAGAGAGTATGATGTAGTCTGATTTGCATTGATGTCATTTCATAGAATGAATTCGAGGAGACTAAGACTGGTCAGTGAGACCAGCTAAGAGGCAACTGAGGAAGAAGGCTGGAACTAGAACACTGATTGTAATTGTGGAGAAGAAGAGCCAAAGTTAGAAAATATGAGGTGCAGAAAGCAGAAAAGGGGAAGAAATGAAATCAGGCTAAGATACCCTCTTCCTTTTCTCTTCTCAACTGTAGCTGCTATTTTTCCTCCCACTTCTATAGTATATACACTGTGTTTCTTTTTCTAGGTCAATTCTTTTTCCTATTGGATGTTTCCATGTTTTACCATGTTGAGAGCTAAGAACCAGCTTTTCTTACTTTCACCACATTACCTGAAGCAGGTAAAAGAATCATCCAGCTCCAGGTTCCTATGTCAACGACTTCTACACCAGCAACAACCCCTTCACCCAGAATGGGCTGCCCTGGCTAAAAAGCAGCTGAAAGGCAAAAACCCAGAAGACCTAATATGGCACACGCCAGAAGGAATCTCCATAAAGCCCTTGTATTCCAGAAGGGATACTATGGACTTACCTGAAGAACTTCCAGGAGTGAAGCCATTCACACGTGGGCCATATCCCACCATGTATACCTTTAGGCCCTGGACCATCCGGCAATATGCCGGCTTTAGTACTGTGGAAGAGAGCAATAAGTTCTATAAGGACAATATAAAGGGTGAGATTTTAATGTAAGATATTATTTATGATAAGACATAGACCTCCTAATTTTGGCTTTTTTTGAAGGGAAGCTGGTTAATCTCTGAAAAGGTGATACTATAATTTTGTAACAGCGATACTCTGAAAAATGGATGTTTTTAACTTCTGTGATCATAAAGATAAGTGAGTCAGAATAAAGTGCTAAGTTCTTGAAAGTAAACAACAATTACACATTGCTTAAAAGGAATCGGGTGAGGTGAAATTGCATGAAGAAAAGAGGCATTGGCTTTGCCTTTGAAAAGCTTTTAATTAACATTGTTGGGATAGGATTTGGAGGGAAAGATAGTTTAAATGTTGCCCACAGAAAACAATAAACACATAATATAGTACAGATATATTCAGTGCAATCTGCCATTTGTTCTCTGAAAATTATCTTAACTATTATTTCTTTTAATCTATAATAAAGTCATAGTGTTTGAATGTTAGACTTGAGGGTTTATAAGTTTATATTGCCCATGGAGGATGAAGTTATATTTAGTGTAGACTATCTTAGTTATTTAAAAATTTTGTATGATTTGTATGATTCTGTTTTTCGGAATATTTGAATAGCCAAGACGTCCTGTTGTGACCATAGTAGATAAAGGAACAAAAAAGCAAATAAGTATCCAAATACTAAATTGTTAACTGTATATGAAGAACCAGATCTTTTCATGAATTTTAGAAATAATAAAGACTGTTGAAGAAAAAAAAGCACCAAACTGTTAAGATAAAAGAGCACCAGGCTGGGTGCAGTGGCTCATGCCTGTAATCACAGCACTTTGGGAGGTGAAGGTGAGAGGATTACTTGAACCCAGGGTTTTGAGACCAGCCTGGGCAACTTGATGAAACCTCATTTCAATGATAAATCAGAAAATCAGCCAGGCATAGTGGCAAATGCCTATAGTTCAAACTACTTGGAAGACTGAGGCCGAAGGATTGCCTGAGCCCAGCAGGTTGAGACTGCAGTAGCCATGAGCATGCCACTGCACTTCAGCCTGGCCGACAGAATGAGACTGACTCCAAAAAAAAAAAAAACAAAACACCAAATCTTTAGAAAAACGAGATGAGTGAGATACTGTGTTTTCCTTTTTAATAGTGAGGTCTGAAACTGAATTTGTGCATTTTAGCACATGGGAAGCAGCTGACTCTCTTAGGAAATGAAATCTCTTTATTGAAAAAAAAAAATTTTTTTTTCTGATTCTGAGTCTCATTCTGTCACCCAGGCCAGGCTGGAGTGCAATGGCACAATCATGGCTTACCACAGCCTCGACCTACTGGGCTCAGGCAATCCTTCCACCTCTGTCTCCAAGTAGCTGGGGCTACAGGCTGAGGCACCATGCCAGGCTATTTTTTTTTTTATTGTTTGTAGAGATGAGATCTTGCTATGTTTCCTAGGTTGGTCTCAAACTCCTGGTTTTATCAATCCTTTTGTCTTAGCCTCCCACAGTGCTGAGATTACAGGTGTGATCCACCAAACCCAGTCTGAAGTTTGTATTGACATGTATGAGCATAAAAAATTTTGTTATACAAATTACTAGGATGAGGTGAATAAACATTTTTAGAAGTGTTAAAGTAAATCAGTTTACTTTGATGTCAGACTCTTAAATCATGTCAGACTCTCGATCTTACATTATTTTTCTTTATATGTTTAGCTGGTCAGCAGGGATTATCAGTTGCTTTTGATCTGGCGACACATCGTGGCTATGATTCAGATAATCCTCGAGTTCGTGGTGATGTTGGAATGGCTGGAGTTGCTATTGACACTGTGGAAGACACCAAAATTCTTTTTGATGGAATTCCTTTAGAAAAAATGTCAGTTTCTATGACCATGAATGGAGCAGTTATTCCAGTTCTTGCAAATTTCATAGTAACTGGAGAAGAACAAGGTGTACCTCAAGAGAAACTTACTGGTACCATCCAAAATGACATACTAAAGGAATTTATGGTCAGAAATACTTATATTTTTCCTCCAGAACCATCCATGAAGATTATTGCTGACATCTTCCAATACACAGCAAAGGTATACTTTATGGTTATTATAGGTTTTGCTGTAATTCCTTGAATGTAGGAATTTTTATAACATGCTATCTCCTAATTTGAAAACTGAGTCTAAGTAATGGTTATAGTATAAAGTTAGGGTGTTTTATTGTTATGTTTTAGTTTTGTGTTTTTAATGTATTAATTTTTTAGTGCTTCATTACCTGTAGGAATCTGTACAATAGACCTTTTTTGTATTTTCTTTATTCTTAAAATTTAATTGTCTGATAATTGTTAGAATCAGGCATGTCACATAACTTACATTTTTTTGGTTTCCTCCAAAATTCAGGTACAGTTGTGAAGTAGACATGTGTCAGACAGGGATCAGAATATCAGTTTTATTTCTGTTAAAACCTGGATTGGAAGCTGTCACTCATATCTGTAATGTTCATGAGGTCCCTAATATTCACCCCTGAATTAGATTCATCTTCCCCAATCAGAGTGGTGGGAAAAGAAGTGTTCTGTAGTGTTCCTACAGTAGGAGCAGTTTCTCCAAAGGGAAACATTTTCCTTCTTTCTTTTGAGCAATTAGTATATATTTCCCTCATTATTTGTACTTTGCTTTTTGCTAGAAATGCTTTCTTTCTCCTTACTGATCTTAAAGTTAGATTGTTATTTCATAGCAAAGGGAAAATAACTTCTCCATCAAACCTTTTGTATCTTTCACCCCTTGTAATTACTATTATCTCAGAACTCTAGCAAGCATTGCCTATGCGCTTTTTGATATTTGGTCTTTATGCTTTGGGAATTTATTTTTTGTCATATATTCCATTTGCTTGAATTAATTGTATTGCCTAAGGTTGTATACTTCTATCACCTTTTTAGATTTAAAGACTATATGCAGGAGAGTTGTGGTTAGCAGCATATGACAAACGTATAACAATAACAGTAGCTTAAACCAAATATGAGTCAATTTCTCTTTCATCTACAGTAAGTTGGCAGGTAGATGTCAGGGCTTGCTTTAATGTAGTTCCATAGTAATCAGGGTTTCAGGCTCCTTTTATCCACTTCTCTATTATTAGAGTGCCAGTGCCAGGTCATGGTTAAGGAAGGAGATGGGCCAGGTGTGTGGTTGGGGGCTAAGCCCAGCTCCTTTGGTTCAAAGTGAAATTCCAGAAACATAAGAAATAAAATTCTACCAAATTTTCACTTGTATGTTAATTGACACAGTAGTAAGAGGGGATTGGAAATGTTCTTGCACATTGGTACTCTGAATTCATGGTTCATCTACTTACAGGAGAATTCAACATGCTAGGTGAGAATGGTCATCAGATTAGATAGTAGCAGTCTGTGCTGTTATATACATGGGTATTTTACCTTGTGAAAGCGCTTAATGTCACTAGTACAACATTGCTTTACATAATCTTTTATGTAAGTTAATAAAATGCTAGTTTCAGATACTGATTAAATAATGTTACATTGAAGTACCTTGTAAACTGTGAACATTTGTATTTTAAAAAAAAATTTTTGCCAGGAACAGTGGCTCATGCCTGTAATCCCAGCATCTTGGGAAGCGGAGGTGAGAGGATTGCCTGAGCCTAGGAGTTCAAGACCAGCCCGGGCAACTTGATGAGATATTATCTCCTTTTGTGATCCATTTGCCTGGGAAGTTGTCTTCCATCCTTTAACTTTGAGTCTGTGTGCATCCCTTGTGGTGAGATGAGTCTCCTGCATGCAGCAAATAATTGGGTCATGGTTTCTTATCCAGTTTGCCATTCTGTGTCTTTTCAGTGGTGCATTTAGTCCATTCACATTCAGGCTGATTATTGAAATGTGATTGTTTATTGCTGTCATGAGATTCTCATAAAGTTTTTTCTTTGCTTGTTTTCTTTTGGCTTTGGGGTTAATGTATCTGTGTTTTTAAGTTTCTTTTTGCACTATATTCTCTGTTTTTTTTTGAGTTGGAGTCTCACTCTGTCGCCCAGACTGGAGTGCAGTGGCCGCTCCCGGCCACCTCAGCCTCAACCTGCTGGACTCTGGCGATCCTTCCGCCTCAGCCTTCCAAGTAGCTGAAACTACAGGCACATGATACCACACCCGGCTAATTTTTTGATTTATTGTAGAGATGAGGTCTCACCAAGTTGCCCAGGCGGGTCTCGAACCCGCGGGCTCAGGCATTCCACTCACCTCAGCCTCCCAAGGCGCGAGATTACAGGCTGAGCCACCGAGCCCGGCTTGTGTTCTCTGTTGATTCTGTGCTCTGCTGTACTCTTGAGAAATGTGTGGTCATTCTTTTTTTTTTTTTCTTCGGTGCTTAATACTTTTTTAAGTGTCTCCTGTAGGGCTGGTCTGAAAGCTGCATAATCTCTTAGGGATTGGCTGTCTGGGAAGGATTTTAATTTTCCATCACTGATGAAGCTGAGCTTGGCTGGATAGGAAATTCTTGGTTGAAATTGTTTATCTTTGAGGACTTTGAATATAGGACTCCAGTCCCTTCTTGCTTGTAGTGTTTCTGCCGATG
>CAUYQG010159731.1:0-14548 GCA_963574415.1 Tarsius wallacei | reverse complement strand
AATTTTAAGTTTGCAGGGCTGGTATTGAAATCTTTTATCCATGTGGAGTTAATTTTTGTATATGTGGAGAGATAGGGATCAAGTTTCATTTTTCTGCATGTAGCTATCCATTTTCCCAGCACCATTTGTTGAATGGGGTGTACTTTCCCCAAATGTGATCCACTACCTAACAAAATTAAACACAAAAATCATATCATTTCAATAGATGCAGAAAAAGCATTTGATAAAATCCAGCATTGCATTATAAAAAATCCTCAGTGAAATAAGCATTGAGGGGCATTCCTCAAAAGAATAAAAGACATATACAATAAGCCCACAGTAATTGTCTTTCTGAGCAGAGAAAATTTGAACACATTCCCTCTCAGAACCTGAACAAGTCAATGATGCCCACTTTTCACCACTTCTTCTCAACATAGTACTGGAATTCTTAGACAGAGAATCAGGCAAGAATAAGAAATAAAGGATATTCAAACTGGATAGAAGAAAAACAACCATGCCTGTATGCTGATGATGTGATCCTATACCTAAAGAATCCTAAAGACTCTTCCAAAAGACTCCTCCACATAATAAATGATATTAGTAAAGATTCTGGATACAAAATCAATGCACACAATTCAGTAGTGGTGCTATACAACGATAGTGATCAAGCTGAGAATCAAATCAAGTACTCAATTCCATTTTTTAAAAAAGCTAAAATTTATAGGAATATATTTAATCAAGGAGGTGAAAGATCACTACAAAGAGAACTCCAAAACCCTGATGAAAGAAACTGTAGGGGACACAAACAAATTGAGAAATATTCCATGCTCATGGATTGGAAGAATTGACATTGTTAAAATGACCAATTACCCAAAGTAATCTACTAATTCAATGTAATCTCTATCAAACTGCCAGTCTAATTTTTCACAGAATTAGAAAAATATTCCTAAAATGCACATGGAACCAATAAAGAGCCAGAATAGCCAAAAATTACTAAGCAAAAAGAAAAAAGCTGGAAGCATTACATTTCTTGACTTCAAACTATACTACAAGGCTGTACTAACCAAATCAGCATGGTACCGGTACAAGCAGACCAATGGAACAAATGGAATGGTACAAGCAGACCAATGGACCAATGGATCATATTAGAGAATTCAGAAATAAACCCAAATATCTACAACCAACTTATGTTTGATGGGGTAGACAAAAACACTGGGGAAAATACACCCCATTCAACTAAAGGTGCTGGGAAAATGAATAGCTACATGCGGAAAAATGAAACTTGATCCCTATCTCTCCACATATACAAAAATTAACTCCACATGGATTAAAGATTTCAATACCAGCCCTGCAAACTTAAAATTCCTAGAAGAAAACCTGAGAGAAACACTTCTGGACATTGACCTATGCAAAGAATTTGTGGCTAAAACCCCAAAGGAAATGCACCTAAAACAAAAATAAACAAGTGGGAATTAATTAAACAAAAAATCTTCTGCCAAGCAAGAGAAATGATCAATAGAACAAATCGGCAACCTACAGAATGGGAGAAGATATTCTCAATCTACAAGGACTAATATTAAGGATCTACAAACAACTCAAATCAACAAGAAAAGAGCAAATAACCTCGTTAAGAAATGGATCGATGACATGAGCAGACAGCTCTCAAAAGAAGACATACAAGTGGCTGACAGACATATGATAAAAATACTCAACATCACTAATCGTCACAGAAATGCAAATTAAAATCACAACAAAATACCACATTATACCAGTCAAGATAGTCATTATTAAAATATAAAATGAATAGATGCTGGCATCGATGCTGAAATAAAGGAATGCTTACACACTGTTGGTGGTAGTGTAAATTTGTACAGCCACTATGGGAAGTGGTATAGAGATGACTTAATCAATTAAAGGTAAATCTACCATTTGATCCCACAATCCCTCTACTAGGCATCTACAAAATGAAGCATAGGTCATTATATTACAAAGACACCTGCACCTACTGCATATTTATTGCAACACAATTCACAATAGTAAAGATGCGGAATCAACCCAAATACCCATCACCAATCAATGGATAATGAAAATATATTACACACCATGGAATTATTCAGCTATCAAAGAGAATGAAATAATGCCTTTTGCAGAAACTTAGATAGAATTGCAGGATATCAACGTCAGTGAAATAACTCAGGAATAGAAAACCAAACGCTGCATGTTCTCACTTATAAGTGGGAGCTAAATTAGGGGCAGGCAAAGACATAGATAATGTTATCATGGACACAAAAGACTTAGAAAAAGGAAGTGGGAATGGGTGGAGAGTCAAAAAATCATCTGTAGGTACAATGTGCACAGGTGGGGGCGATGGGTACACTGAACACCCAGATGAAAATTATTTGTAAACACCATAGCTATCAAAATTTTTAATAAGATTTTTAAAAATAAATTATGCCTGAGACTTGATTAAGAGTACAAATGTTATATTCCAGCTGCCTGCCTAGGATTGACTCTCAGCTTGTCACTGATAGAGAACAACAGGTAGACTTGAGCGAGGCACTGAGCTTCTCAGGCCTGTTTCATCATCTGTCAAATGAAGATGGGGAAAAGAGGAAGCCTAGTTTGGAGGCAGTAGGAAGGCTTAAGTGAGGTGATGAGTCAAGTATTAAAGAGGTGCTGGACACTTTACATGGACTCTGCTGTGACAGAGTGACCCTGTATGCTGACAGCCCATAAGCAAGATGGCATATCTTCAGCCTGAAAGGAGGTGGCTGCATCCTCATCACTTTGTGCTTCTCATGCCAGAAAAATTCTCTCTCCTCAAGCAGTGATCAGACTAGCACTGAGGAGCCCTGGAGAATCCAAGGAGATCCTCTCAGGGAGGAAGTCTAGAGATACCAAGTCCTGACTGAAAGGAGGAAGAGACCTACCATCTTTTTCTGGGAGACGATGAGATGGCCATAGCTGTGAAGAATTGAGAGAGTGTGGGATGGGGGTGATGGGTAAGAATGTTGGGAGAAGCAGCAGGGAATGGATGAAGTGTGGTTGGGAGTGCAGAAAAGCATATATGTCAAGAGATGCAGGACCAGAAAGTAGGGACTGGATAGTGATAGGTGGTGCTCAGCACAAGGATGCCATTTGGATGTTGAAACTGGAGGTGGGTAGTGTCAGAAGTATGACAAGGACTGGAGGCCACACAAGGTGCTCACAGGGTGAAGGTAGAACTTTTCCACATAGCAGGAGCTCAGGAAGGAGAGCTGAGCTGAGGATGAAAATTCTCAGCAACACGAGAAGAGTCACAGGGGCCACTTTCAGAAGAAATCTGCAAACTGAGCAAGAGCCTTTACTTCACACTGGGTTTGTCTAGCCACCTCATCAGCAGCTGTTCATGTATGGAAAGCGTACGCTTAAGAGATTCTGCCTGAGAACATGTTGTACAGAGTACAAGTTTCATATTTCTGCTGCCTGCCTAGGGTTTACTTTCATCTTGTCACCTATGGCGTGCCCCATGTAAACTTGAACGGGGCACTGAACTTCTCCAACCTGTTTCATCATCTGCCAAATTAGATGAGGAGAAGGGGTGCCTACCTTGAAGGGTAGCAGGGAGGCCTAAGTGAGGTAATGAGTCAAGGGTCAAAGAGGTGCTGGGCACTTTATGTGTTCTCTGCTGTTAGAATGACCCCATCTGTGACAGCCCCTAAACAAGATGGCGCCTTTTCAACCAGGAAGGAGGCAGTTGCATTAACATCACTTTGTGCCCCCACACCAGAGGACTCCTCTCTCCTTAAACCTTGAGAATTAAGGCTAGTACTGATGAGCCCTGAAGCCTTCAAGGAGATACTCTCTCAAATGAGGCCTGGCTGGAAGAAGAAACAACCTACCATCTTCTTCCGGGTGTTCTGGGAGGTCATGAACCTTTTTTGTTCCTAAAGCTAAGCTTGGAGAGTGGTGATCTGATTTTCCACCTGGGCGATTGACTTCCTTTGTTCTAAAATGGAAGTCTGAAGCCTCTGGCTCTCATTCTGTGTCTGTCACATAGAGGATGATTGGTCAGTCAAATATCTATAGGGTCCTGTGAGTGCCCTGTGTTAGCAAGGACAACACATGGAGGCTAATGATCAATGGTTTCACTTGAAAAATGGGAAGAGTTTCTATACTTGGGCAGGTGGCAGGCTGGAGTGCAGCGGCTTGATCACAGCTCACCAACAGCCTTGACCTTCTGGGATCAGGTGATCCTTCTGCCTCAGCTTCCAAGGTAGCTACGTCTACAGGCACATACCACCATGCCTACTAATAAAATTTTTCTTTTATTTTCTTAGAGACATGATCTTGCTTTGTTGGGTAGTCTGGCCTTGAACTCCTGGGTTCAAGCATTCCTCATGCCTCAGGCTCACTAAGTACTGGAGTTTCAGGTATGACCTCCTATACCAGGCTGGCAGGTGGCTTTCTAACAAGACTAATGACCTTCCAGTTTGGGCACATCTTTGGGCTGTGCCTGAGAAGCAGTGAGAATGGAATGCAGGCCCTGGCTGTCTGGACAGTTTACCCCTTTTGAGTACTGTTGGGTGCCAGCAGCCAACTACAATTCTGGCAGCCATAATATCTGCTAACCAGTTAAGGATGTGGGGAGTGAATGGAAGATGCTGAATTATAAGAGGTAGTCACAGGAAACCAAACTGCCTCAGACCTCTCAACAAGAGTTACCTATCCTTTCTTAGCCACATGCTTTTGGTGGAGTTTTGAGTTATTTTTTTTTTTCTTTCTCTCAGTGATCTCTAAAAGATCAAATCTGTCAAATACTGCCCCCTCAATACTGAAACATATTACAGTGCTACAGAAATTAACACGTACTGGCTTATGATTAACACGTACTGGCAGACAAAGTAATGGAACAGAATAGACAGCCTTAACAAAGATGAAGAAAAAAAATGGTATCTTAGATGGTGGGAGGTGAGGGAGGACCATTATTGACTAATGGTGTAATAAGTGACAAAGTGCCTGGTAAAAAGTAGGAATTGAATCTGTGTTTAATAGGTTAAGCCAAAATAAATTCTAGATTGGTCACAAATTAAATATAAAAATTGAGTCATAAAAGTACTGCAAAACACAAGAATGTTTCCTTTTGCATCTCATAGTGGGGTGGTCATGAAAAGAAGGCTGATAACTTAATTTAATTGATTTCATAAACATGACTCATTTCTACAGAGCCAAATCATGATAAACTCATGGGGGGTCAACACAAAACAAACAGCCACAATTAAAGCAACCAAGAGCTGTGTTGAATTCCATACATTATACAAGCTTACAAAGTGTCAAGGAAAACATCAGTAATAAAAATAGGCAAGGAGGGTAGGCTCAGTGACTCAGCTTGTAATCTCAGCTTTTTGGGAGGCCAAGGCAAGTGGATTGGCCGAGTCTGTGGGTTCAAGACCAGCCAGGACAACTTCTCGAGGCCTTATCTCTACAAAAAATATTTTAAAAATTGGCCAGACATGGTAGAGCGCACCTGTAGTTCAGGCCTTTTGGAAGGCTGAGGCAGAAGAATCGCCTAAGCCTAGCAGGTCAATGCCGGGGTGGCCGTGAGCGTGCCAAAGCACTCCAGACTAGGCGATGAAGTGAGTTTCCAAATCAAAACAAATAAACAAACAAACAAACATAAATAAGGTAGGTCTATAATCTCACAATTCCCGGCAGAGTTGATGCTCAATAAATGCATTCTGAGGAAATGAATGTTGAACGAATACCTGAGAGAATGAGCAGACCACACTTATGCTTTTTCATTCTACAAACATTGGACACTTCCAATGGGCTGAGTTCTGGAGCTTTCAGAATTAGACCCAGCTCTGTCCTTTAAAACCTAACAATTCAGGTTCAAATCCTCTCAGATAGTGTTCACTTGTGCAAGAAACTGCATCTCTCTTCTCTACTTTTGTGCACATAGGTCTGCAAAAATAATTCAATTTTCTTTTTCAGACATCTACAATCATTTGCCATGTCCAGAAAGGCAACAGTCTGGTTCTGATATGCAGGTCTTGGAAGCCAGCTGGAATGTTAGCCCTGTGGTGTCATGTGCATTAGGATTTCCTAGGTAGTCCACGACCTGAGTCTCACTGACATTTCCTCTACATGTCCACCTGGAGCTGTCACTGCCTCTTGGCCTCCCTCTGGGCTTCCAGCTCCCCTTGGGTCTACTGTAATTGGTCTGAAGCTCTTCTATGAGTTTTTCTTGCTTCTTCTATTTTCCTGTGGAATCCATTGAGAGACAGCAAGTAGTTTCTTGCCACTTCAGCCAGTCACCCTTGGTCTGAGACCAGCTTTGCCACTCAGTACATTTTCGTTGGGCACAGGTCATAACCTCCCTGAACCTCTGTTCTTCAAACTGCAAAATGAAGATAACTAGAGCGCCTCACTCAGAGGGTTAGTTTGAGGTTGAAACGTGATTGTGCGAAGTGCTTAGCATAGTGCCTGGCACGACAGCTCCATAAATGTGAGCTGTTCTTATATTGTCAATTAAAATCAATATTGCAACAGTACACCACATGGAAATGGAAATTACTGTAGTAACAGAAGTGGGAAAGCAAATAGTATGTATACACGTTGTCGTTGTTATTGCTCTAGTTGTTGTTGTTATTTTAGAGAACAAGATTTATAGAGAGGACAGAAAAGCTTCCACAGTGGGAGGGGACCCGAGGGGGTTTCCCTACACTGATTATTAATGCAAAGAACACATCCATGTATCCTGACAGATATCAGACAGCAATTTAGAGTAGTACTCATTGTAATTATAGGTTCACTTTTTCAATAATACAGTATAATTTAAGTGTATAATTTTAATTTCAGCATGCATTATGTAGGGGTATTTTATGCATGGTTGCTTTAAGTGTACACCTTAAAGTTTTTAAGTTAAAAAATGACTCAGAATTAATCATAATGTATTCTATCTAAAGCACAAACTGATAAACAGAGAGTATTTGTGTTTTTTTTTTATTTATTTCTGTTGGAATCAGAGTTTTGTTCTATAAGCCACCATGCCCAGCTGGTAAGTTAAGAGTTAATGAAAAATATATCAATTAAACATTTGTTATTTTTTCAAGTAGGTTAGTGATAATTGAATACGTGGTTCTGTTATTAAAACTCCGAGCCTTTTCTTTGAAAAGAGATATGGTTTTCCTCAGTGTGAACATTTTAGAAACAAGCAATTTTTAGTTGCAGTAGAAATTTATTTGGATATTAAACTGATTTAAGGTGAGTGTGGAATAAGAGAGCTGGGCATCTGGGAAGGCTGCCACCTCAAAATAGAAAGGTCACAACCATGAATATTACAAAAGGTACCTCACAAACACATTTTTCTTTCTCCTGCCAGCACTTTCCATTAAGAAAGGTAAAAAGAAATAGTCACAAAGATTTACTTGCAAGAATATTTGCTAGGCATGGTGGCTCCTGCCTGTAATCCCAACAATTTGGAATGTTGAGGATTGCTTGACGCCAGGAATTCAAGAACAATCTGGGCAACACAGCAGTTCTTGCCTCTATAAAAAAAATTGAAAAAATTAAAAAGGAAAGTAGTAAACATTTAAAAATTGGAAGACAAAATAATCATCATGTAATGAATAATAGGGAAAATTTTGAATAATCCATATATTCAACAGGAGAAATTTGTAAAATAAATTACGGTAGCAACTTGATGGAATACTTTTTAGTCATTAAAATCACATTTTCAATGATAATTTAATGACGTTGCAAAGTATAATATATTCTTAAATGAAAATTAGCAATAGTCAAGATGTATACTGTATGATTTTATATGTTTACAGACAAAAATGACAGAGAATACATCAAAATACAAACTGATGGTATTAGCCATGGTATTTGTTTTTTTCTACTTTCTTTTATTTAAATTCTTAATCAAAGATGTATTTTTATCCAAACAAATTTTTTAAGAAATGGAATATTGGTTTTTCTTAGGTGGCCTCCAACTCAGAAACAAAACAAATTAGATATGTAATAAACGCAAAATCATTAGGTAAATGGTACCATTTAAAAGCTTGATTTGTTCTTTAAAAAGAAAATTAAAATTAAAGAAAAGGGGAAATGTTTTCATTAATGAGGTTTTAATCTTTATATTTTATTTGTTGTAATAGATTTTACTTCATGAGCCTCACAAATATATATAAAATAAACAAAGCTGTATATGAAAAAAATAGAGCTTTGCTACAAGTTTCAATTTTGTAAATTGAAATGGTAAGTTTAATATGACTAATCAGCATAGCTCAGATACATAGAAAAGTCAAAGAACTGATCTGATGGCCCATTAATCCCACTAAAGCTTATTCATAACTATCGTCAAGTAATTGCAGATTCACAGAAAGCTGGATGCTGAGAACCCTTCAGAATCACTCCATCTGTCAACTCCATTCACCGTAAAGTTCACTGAGACGCAGAGAAGAAAACCCTGACCAAGGTCACTTCATAGATAGGGACACAGCAATGGCTGGAATCCATCATGATCCGTCTGGAATTCATCCAGGATCCCCCTATGGTGGATGGTGAGATCACCCCATCCTGAACTGGACATGAGGTTATGAGGGCAGGTTTGGGTGGTATCTGTGACCCCAATCAGTGGGGGGCTCCAGACAGCTGCGTGAATACCAGTAGGGGGCCCCAGACAGCTGTCTGACTCACTGCCTCAAGCTATGGCTGCATGCCTGTACTGGATATGGTCCCAGAGAAAGGTGACACTAATGAATTCCTTGTCACGCAAGTGACACTACACAGAGGGGAAGAAATAAAGAGTGCAGGAGTAGCTCACCTGAGTCAGCCTGGATTTTCCCTTTATCAAAACTTGCAGTTGCCTAGGCCTGTCTCAAACCCGTCGGCTCAGGCGATAAAACAACAACAACAACAAAGACTAACATTTCCTTGGGACCACTGATCTCCTTCAGGAATGAATAATTTGGTTTACTGGGTAAGACAATGATGTCAACCCACGCTGCCCATTAGAACCACCCGGGGGCTAATTATATTACCAGTGTACTGGGAAATGGTGAAAACTGACTGGATACTTGATGGTACTAAGGAATTTCTGTTGATTTTTGGAGTGTGATGATGGTGTTATATACATGTTGAACAGTTAGAGTCCTTCCCTTTTAGAGATACATACTGAAATATTACACAAAATATAGTATGTTTCAAAATAATGCAGGAATAGGAGAAAGTCGGTAAAAGACTAGATGCAACAACACTGGTCACGTGTTGATAAGTGTTGAGCAGCATACTGTGTAGATGAAGGTTTCTTCTATTATTCTCTACTTTTGTATGTATTTTGTATATCTCATAATAAAAAGTTTTTAAAATATACCTACCAATGTCTAGGTCCCACCCCAGGACTGAGAACCATTGAAGGCAGAGGTTAACAAAAAATAGCATCTATACTTCCATGTCCCTTTCCCTAGGCATTTTAGACACAGCCAATATATTATATAATTTTTTCACTGTAAAACCAAAGTTCTTCCCTACACTGATTTTAGGGCTGCAATTGATGGTTAATCAGAGGTATAGGGCAGATTATTTGCTATCTTTGCAAATAGGCAAAAGTGACAGAAATTTTTAGTTGTCTCTCAATATTCATTGTCCCTTTCTTTCTTAGTAATAGAAATCATGGTCCTGAGACCAATAAGAACAAATGCTCTATCTATGTCCCAGTATCCTTTGCAACCATGTGACTTACTAGTGAAAGGATTTTGACTGATGCTTTTAATTGTAAATAACATATCAACTATCATTTTTATCAACTTACACTTTCTCCTCATGATTCTTTCTAACCCACTGTGATATTGTGATATACTACTGATATATAGTTGGTCTTTGTCCCTAGTTCCTGGCATACAGCTCCTCAAACACTTGTAATTTCCTGAGTAATAAGGGTGAGAGTACTGTCTTCTGTGGTAATGACACAAGAGCTTCTGAGATCCTTGGAATCTCCAAAGGATAAGAGTGTCTGCTATAGTGTGTCCCCTCAAATATGGATCCCCTCAAAATCTCATGTTGAAATGCCATACTCAATACTCAGTGTGGCAGAGGGAGAAGGTGGGACCTAGTGGGATGCTTTGGGTCACGGAGAAGACCCGTCATGAATAGATTAATGCCCTCTCGTGTGTGTACGTGAATTCTCACTCATTAGTTTCAGAAGAGCTTGTTCTTGAAAAGAGCCTGGCTCCTCCCTACTTGCTCTTTCTCTGGCTTCCTCTCTTGCCATGTGATTTGCAAACACATCAGCTCCCCTTTGCTTTCCTAAATGAGTAGAAACAGCCTGATGCCCACACCTGATGCCCAGTTTTATACCTTCTGGCCCGCAGAACTCTGAGTGAAATAAACCTCTTTTCTTTACCAATAACCCAGCCTCGAATATTTCTTTATACTAGTACTAAATGAACTAAGATTGTACATTTTGTATGCTAATAAGTTGAGTTGTGGCCAGGGACCCATAGGTGGCTGGGATGGAAGCTGGCCATCAGAAAGACAGAGATATAATTAGAGACTTGGAATTATCAGTCCCAATTCCAACATTTAGGGAGGAGAGAAGGGCTAGATATTTACTTAATAGTCAATAGCTAATGATTTAATCAATCATGCCTGCATGGTGGAACCATTCTAGTGAGGCTGAACTCCTAAACTGAGGAATCTGATTCCTTTCTACATGTAGAGAGCTTCAGAATTGAATTAAATTGGAGGATGCCCAGCTAGTGTTGGAGAATTGTGTGGTGTGATGAAAAAAACACGTATTTGGTATCAGAAGTGTTGTAAGTAGAAATAGGTCACCAACCAGGACAAAGTATGAATTACTCAAAAAACAAAGTCAGTATGACTTGTGCCTGCATCCCCAGAGCTTAACCATCATGACAATTTATTAAAGGGCAAATGTCCTCAATTCACACTTTGCATGGAGATAGGTTCAAATGCCTCAATGCTGCTCTGGGAAATGAAGTGCCACTTGGTAGAAACATGGAGTCAAATATTTTACAATGGGCCTGGCTGCACCAATCCCTTGTCACATATGGATGATTTACACATACACACACACACCCTGCACACCACACATTCTCTACATACACAGACAAACCCTCCATCCATACACACAAACACAAAACCACTTCATAAATACCTTTTTAGACACCTATACTTCCTTCACTCACATACACATCCTTACACGCATCCCTCCATAAGGACACACACACTGACATTCATACACACACTTCATTCACACATGCAAACACCACAAATACATCATTATATACACAATTCAGATATGTATTGTTTATAGTAATCCAGTAAACATTACACAAAGACACAGGTTACTCATCACACATGTTGAATTCACACAGAAGCGATACACAGAACTTCCGATAACCATTCACATACACACATAAACACATACAATCAAACCACCCACAAACACACATACAGCCTCTGTACATTCATCACCCAGGATATATATCCTGATCATAATCACAAACACACTCAACACACAAACCTCCCACACGTGTACATCTACACGCACACACATATACAAACAACACACACACAAATCTAGTCGAAACTTCGGAAACCCTCAGTCACTCTGGCCCTGAGCAGCATCTCTAAAATCTGCTCATAAACAATGAGAAAGGCTCACAGAGTCCTCATGGCCCAGGGCAGTGCTGCCCCAGTTTCCTGGTGGCTAAGTGCACAGCCCTCCCACTTTCTCTGCTTGGTATAGATTCCTCACCTGGTGATGGCCATGGGTGCCTCTCTGCACCTCCAGCTGGGAAACCCTGGAGCTCAGGCAATCCTGACAGTACACCAGATACTCAACGGTGAGCAGTGCCAGGCACAGCAGCTTGAGCAGTGCCAGATGCACCGCCTACCCACAGTGCAGGTACACCTCCTGGTCCAAGTTATAGAAGATGATGTCAGTAATGGTTGCCTGCAGAGTGGCCACATCTAGCTCACGGGCAACATGGTCTACGTCAAGGGTGCTAGTGCGCCACCAGTTGATGGTCTCATGGTGAGGTTGGAATTGGAAGGAATGGGTTGTGTAGGCTTCCAATGAGGGGGCTTTTGAGGTCCTCAGCAGTGGCAGCTGCATGTTGGAGGAAACTCCCAGTGGACCACCAGGATAGGGCACCGCTCAGGCCACAGAGCTGAGAGCAGGCCTTAAAAATGAGAAGAGTCCAAGTTTATGAAGACGTGTGGCAGCACGTACTGCCCACCTGGCCAGCAAGAGTCCATGTGGGGCAAGGTGAAGTGTCTGCACAGAAGCTGAAATGTGCCTGGTATGTTCTGGCATGGCCACAGCTGTGGAAAGAGCTGTGTGGGCTTTGTATTCACACAGATGTGGACTTGAGCACTCAGTCTTGGCAGGTCCCTGCACTTCTGTAAGCCTCTTATATATGTGGGGGCCTAGGGTCCCATTTTGAAGGTGTGTTATTAGGAGTGCACCAGGCAAAACATCCAGCCTAGTGACTGGCACACAGCAGGTCATCGGTAATCCACTCCCCTCTCACCTAAACCACAGGAGTACCTGGTAGTGGTCTTGGTCAGTAGGTGGCTGTCAGTGTTAGGAGTGGAAGCTTCTGCAACCCTCCATGTAACTCAGGATCAAGTCCAACCACTTGATAGGGCTGGTATAGCCATGTAATGTCTGCTCTATTCACTCCTTCTCCTGTAATTATAAGGTTCTAGTGGAACACAGGTGGACTACATTTCCTCACAGACCCAGAAAGAATATGTGATCATATCCCAAATTTATCTCCCGGGATTATGAGTAAGACAATATCCATCCCCAATACGAGGAGTTTTTGAAAGCTAACTTGTCTCTGCACACATTGCACTCAATCTGAGCTGGGCTTCTTTAAAAATCCTACAGTTTGATTAAAAGATCTCCAGTTTATTGCCAAAAGACTCAGATTCTATCCTCCACTTTCTTGGTAGATGTAGAAATTGTGCTATTTAAAGATTCATTTGACAATATTGATAGGAATTCAAAATGAATATTTTACTTAGAATTAATCCTATAGAAAAACTCATACAGTGCAAAGGTGCTTGTGAGAACAGTGGCATCACAGTACCATTATAAAGCAAAGTACAATAGGCAATGCATATGTTATCTGTATACAATGAAATATTAGACACTAATGATAACTAGGTCAGCTTTATATGTACAGATCTAGAATAATAATCTCATATATATACACAAATACACACATATACTTCTATTTCAATATGTTAATATAATCACTTTTAACAATAACTCTGAATAATATATACAGAATGGGTTGTCTATGAGAAGTGGGAGATGATAATGGTAAAAAATAAATGATTAGACTGATGATGCATGGGGAGAAAGAGTCAGAAAAATAAACAAATGCCTGGGTAGATGGTGTTGAAGACATCAATAATAATAATTATACTTCTAAAAACACAGTCATCCCTCAGTATTCACAAGATATTTGTTACAGCACCTCCCTCAGTTACCAAAACCCACAGATGCTCAAATCTGTTATAGAAAAGGGGTAATATTTGCATATAACTTACACACATTCTCCCATGTACTTTAAATCTTCTTTAGATGACACATCATACCTAAAATGATGTAAATAGCCATTTTACTGTATAGCTTAGTGAATAATGACCAAAAAATGTCTGTATATATTTAGTAAAGATGAAATTGCTTATCTTTTCCCAAAGATTTTTGATCCACAGTTTGTTGAATCCACAGATGCAGATCCCATTAGTATGGAGGACCAACTAGATGGACATATATATATGAATGATTTGCATTTGATATAATTTGTTTTTGATGAATAAAATATAATAATTTATGAATCAAATATGTGATCCATTTATATATTATTTCATAAGCATTGGCTATTTCTGGAAAGATGGATAAGAAGTCATTAACAATGGCTACCTCTGGGAAATGGGAATGGAAATCCATTAGAGGACTTTGATTTTTTCACTTCTCTGTACTTTTGGAAGTTTGTTCCATCATCATCTATTACTTTTGTTATTTTTCAAAAGAAAAAAATACCATTTAAGCTCTTGAGCAACTGATAATCTAAGGAAACAAAAGGTATAGATGACCCCATTTGATCAACTTCTTTCTAAATCAGAGATATCAGACTTTTAAGCATAATAGAAAGTCAGAGAAAACAGGTCATTAACCTCATGAAGGAGGAAGGCATTGAGTAAATGGTTGGGCTTGTTTGGCAAAGAGGGGTAGGGTCTCCTGAAAAGACCCCTGGCCCCAAACAACCTATAAAGGGTGTTGGTAGGGCAGGGCATCCCTGCCCACCACAGAGGGTGTGGTGAGAATTGGAGGAGATATGGGGGGAAGACATTCAGTAATAACACCAGCAGTGAAGGAAATGCTGGCCTCTGTGCTAGACACGAAGTCTCAACACAACCCTAGCGACAGGTATTATTGTTAAATCTCATTTTACAAACAAGGAGACTGGTATCTGCAGAAGTTAAATGGCTTGCCCTTGGTAGGCAGATGCTATGGTATAATCATGGTCCCTAATGCCCAAGT